>BPLR01003208.1:0-81338 GCA_021605095.1 Caerostris extrusa | reverse complement strand
TTTATCTTGGTTAATTGACAATTAAATATATGATTAGACATTTAATAAATTTAATCAATTGTTTAGTATTTATAAGAAGTTGTGAGTTCACTTTTGAAAGTAGCAACATTCATATGTTAATGGCTAATCAGATACATTCTATATCCTATATGGCATGTCTGCAACTTTCTAAGAGTGTACTTTCCAACTTCTGGAACTATTCCTATAAAAAACGCTTTGCTGGAGGAGACAGACTAATTAATTATTAATAACTTACGTTGTGAACCATGGAAGTTGGAAACATATCCTTTATTAATTATTTATTTTTTATTTTTTTGTTCTACTAGCAAGTTTTGTTTTGGGAACTTAGTCTTAAGAAATCTATGCCATGGTCATGTTTCTTAAAATGCTAAACTGTTATTTTTTGTAATAAATCACATCACGTTCATGGGAATTATGGTGTAAACATCCTGTTAAAGTCGGAAATGGACGAATTGATTTCCTGACAAAATAAGTTTTAAAAGAATGAAAATTATCGTTTTCCCCGCTTTTTAACGTGTTTAGGACTAACAGGCACTTTGAAGCTTTAGGAATAACAAGCTTTTTTGCATTCGTCATTAGAAAATAAGATATTTTAAATTCCAAATTTTCCCTTGTGAACCCACGAAAGGGTTTGTTACTGTGCATTCGTTTATTACCACAACAATTTTAAGCATACATTTATAAAGGAGTGTCAAATGAGACCTATTCATCTCCGCCTCGAGCAAAGCTTAAGAATAATATTCTTGTATAAGGATTTATCATGCCATCACCAACGACAGATACATGGGAATTTAGCATCCTGAGTTTGGGCATTAAATGGTAGCCCCTAGGCAGATGTGGCCCTAAAAACAAAACATTACAAGGTTAAACTAAACAAACGCTTTCTGGACTCTGGGAATAAAAAAATAACTCTTTGTTCGTGTCCCAATCTTACTCCCTAATGCGTGCCTGGTACTGCTTCCCAGTAGGGCGAAAGGGCGATGGCACCCTTTTCATTAATGTGCCAAGTAGGCCTTTTAGAGGGGGAAGCATTTCCTCGTGACTCATTACCTGCCTGCAGGGTTCTTTTTCGCCTTCCACGACTCCCCATTAGGCACCCTGCAGAGTGCTCTGCACCTTCATTTCGACCCATGTTGGGTTTTCTCCTCACATTAAAAGCCCTGCCTTTCACACTGGACTTAAGGTTTGTTTTTCGTTTCTGCAGAACCGACGAGAAGCTAATAACACTCGCACCTGAAACTCATTTTTTGTTTCTTGAGGGGACAAGAAAAGAAAGAATGATAATTATTCTGGCAGGGAAGTTATTTTTTTTTGTCTGGGAAAGATTTTCGCCAAATGTTTTTAGGGAAAGTTTTGGTCCTGGGAAGTTTTTTCAGTAAGTCACGTCGGAAAACAATATTTTATATAAAAAGTAAGCTGTTTTTATATTTATTTATTACATTTTTAAAGTTGTTTTACGTTCTTCTATACAACTGGTGTAAAACATCTTACAATGACAGTTCCTCTGTTTTTACGGTAATTTCGATTCTTTCACACATAGGACATTCACTTTCTCACATATGCACACTTAAAATCGGTTATTTCCTCAAGTCTAATGGAAATATATGCCGTGATTACATAATAACATCTAACAACATTATAACGTTGGTTTTTATATACAATATATATATATATATATATATATATATATATATATATATATATATATATATATATATATATATATATATATATATATAAATATAAATGAGATACGAAACCCACCAACGTATAGCCAAGAAACATGCTATTTGATACTTTTTTTAATGATGCATTACATTAAATATTCTCTTAATAATAATAATTTTTATTTATAATGATTAAAAAATACTGTTCAATACTGTGTACTGTTCAATAAATTTCTTTACAATTTTCAATTTAAATTGAGTATATACTTACTGAAATTTATCAATTATTTGTTTATGAATACCATTCCAATACTGATATACTTTGGGGTTGGAAAAAATTTAAAATCACTAGAAAATAAAATTGAATAAATTAATTCAAGTTATAGTTGAATATGATTAGTCTTTAAGCTTCTGTCGTAAATTATTTAAGGTAAACAAGACAATTACCTTACTGAAATTTCCTTTTTCTTCATTTGATTTGAGTTTTAATGTTTATAAAATTTCGATTCCTTATTTCATAGTTTCTCCGAAAAGCATGCTGGGAAAAAACAAAACGCGAACTCTGCTGATTTCCAAACAGGCATCCGCTGAAGGCAGAATGTAACGAACTTGAAGCCTAAATTCTCCTCGCAAATATTACCTGTTTGATTTTACATTCAAGACGGAACGCACGTTAAGTCATTCTTTTACTTTTCCTAGGGAATCAATAAAAGAAGTCTGACTTTCTTGCTCCAATATTTGATTGAAGAACAAAAAAAAAAAAAAAAGTTTTTAACTCATGTAATGTGTTTAGTTTCTTTTTTCTTCTATAATAAATCTGAAAAAAGGAAAATAAAATGTATTAAATTTCTAAAAGAAAGCAATGGTTGATATAAATTTAGTGATTTGGTTTCGTTTGTCGCTGTATGGACATATTGTGTGCACGAGGGATAAACAGACCTGGACCTACACTTTAAAGTGGTTTCGGAACCACAAATAAACATCCATGCCCCCAGGTTTCAAACCCGAAGCCTGTGGTACCAAAAGTGCATAGCGCTAGCCACTTTACCGTGTGAAATCAGTTTGTGATCATTTTGTGATCATTTAGTCACTCTGCGATCATTTTGTGAACAATTGCGGCTATTTAGACACGGATCTACTGTTTAAGTGGATTCGAACCACACGCAAACAGCTACCAAAGGCCAGAGCACTATCCACTGGCCACTAAGCCGCATAATATCAGAGAATCAATCCATTAGGTTTCAGGATTTTGTGGCTAGAGTGATTGGCGTTTCGAGTGGATGTTCGTTCAAAACCAGGTATTTCAGAAGATATCAAAATTATCATGTACACATCGAAGGTAAGTCTGACATATCCGTAGACAAGAATGTCACTTCATATATGTGGAGATATTTGGTTTGGTTTGGTTCGCCGCACTACGGCCATTTTGTGCACACTTTGGCCTAAATTAGACCGGGACCTACAGTTGAACGTGGATTCCGATCGACTAACAAATATCCATGTTACCTCAGAACTCGAGCTTAAAATTGTGGCATCGAAGGCCAGACAGCTAGCCAATTGGCCTTCACGTCGTAAGGAGCTCTGTGACAAACAAATCTTTCAGAAAAGAACCGATTATTTTAAATTGGGATGACTAATTAAGAAAAGAAAATGAGAAAATTCAAATTTAAAAAAAATACTTTACCGATAAAACACTTTTAAAACAATGCAGTATAATGCATAATTGCAAAATATTTAAATGGTCGTTAATTGGGTAGTTGCGCAATAGACCTGAATTCTGTTATCAAAACACATCACTTAATAATGAATTAAAATTAAGAAATTATTCACATATCTGCAGATGCACTATATGGAAGAAAGTGACAGGACACCCCTCGAAAGTAGAAAAGTCGACAAATACAGCTGGACACATGCGCAATAATATGTATCACGTGTCAGCCATATCGTATAAATACTCTGTGGAGTCGACTAGAGTTGTTTTTGTCAAGATGCCGCCACAGGAAGAGTTGTCTGAGTTCCAGAAAGGTGTGTTGGTTGGATTGCATCTTGCCAAGGTGTCAATTAGGAGATGGCCGTCTCCGTAACTGCTCAAAATCAACTGTACACGTGTTGTGTGTCGCTACAAGACTGAGGGGACACTGTCGGAACAAACCCCAAAGTGGACGACCTTTCTCACCAGCAGGGACCGGCGGGTGCTCGGCAGGGAGATTTGAAGTAACCGTCAAACATCCATGGATAATAACTTTAGACAAGCCACAGGTGTGGCCGTTTTGACGTTCGGCGGCCCATAAGCCTTGATTACGAAAACCAACAAGAAAGCGCGCCTTCGACCGTACTTGGACTCTGGATGACTGGAAAACGTTCCTTTGGACGAGTCACGATTTATCCTTTTCCGTTCCGATGGACGTGTTTGGGTATGGCGTTTACCAGGAGAACGCCTTTTGCCCGAGTGTGTCATCCCAACTGTAAAGTTTGGTGGAGGAGGATTGAGTTTCTCCTGGTACCTGGTACGGGGTGGCCCACTGGTTGGTGTGGCAATGAATGCCGATAAATACCGATATTCGCGACAATCATGTCATTCCTACCTTGTGGGCAAGTACGGTATGGAGATTGCTGGCATCAAGACGACAACGCAACATGCCATGTTGCAAGGAGGAATCTTGATTGGTATGCTTGAACAACAACGTTAAACGCCCGGCGCAGAGCCCTGATCTTGACCCAAAAACATCTCTGGGACGAATTGGACCGTCGGGAGGGAAAGCAAGCCTGAACTATGGAACATCCTGTTAAACATTTGGAAGGAAATTCTCTTGCCACTATGGCTAATTTAGTGGAAAACATGCCAAGAAGCGTTGCAGCTGTGATGCCAAAGGAGGCCCTACCTCCTTAATTTTAATAAATATGGGTTTATGTCGTTATAGTGTGTCCGTCACTTTCTTCCACATAGTGTACTTTAACAGTATACAGCTGGGCTTAGATCGAACTGCAAACTGGGCGGATTGTTAAATAGGGATGGCAGCACGTACTCTAGAGGCACCTGGAACTTTAAAACGTGATTAGGTAAGCTGTAAATAACTCTGATAGACATAATTCCTCCCTGATTGAGAGTCATGTCATCTGCAACATTTATTAGGAAAGTGTTGAGACGAGATAACTCCATTTTCGCCCTCAAAGTGGAGGGAATTACATGATCTCTGCAAACACCCTGAGATGTGTTGGGGGAGGGTTGTTCTTTCATTATTCTCCTCCCCTATGTATTCCAAGAAGGATGATGCGAATTTATGGAGTCCTCCCGCCAAGATATTGGGTTAGGCAAACGTGTAATTGGTAGATTGAGTGGCAGAGGGCTAAATGGCTTCACCTCGGCATTGGTGTCTCTCTTACAAGGTGGTTTCTTTCTGTTTAGAAGGTGAGGGGTGTTCTGTAAAATGTACCAGCATTTATTGGAAATATGTCTAGTTATGCAAAAATTTTTCTCACTGATCCTATTTTAAAATCTGATGACGATTTCACCATTTCAAAGGGCTGATTTTTTTCTTTAGAATTTACTACGTACAGTGCTATTAAGCATTACATGAGTTAAATGATTTTTATATTTTTTTTTCTAATCTTGGAAAAAAAGGTACTATTTATAAAGAAAATCTAAACTGCTTTAAGCTTTTTGTATTTTTAAT
This sequence comes from Caerostris extrusa, assembly GCA_021605095.1. Taxonomy (NCBI): domain Eukaryota; kingdom Metazoa; phylum Arthropoda; class Arachnida; order Araneae; family Araneidae; genus Caerostris; species Caerostris extrusa. The sequence continues at coordinate 75,976 of BPLR01003208.1, read as the reverse complement.
TATTTCCTTTACATTTAAGCAATAAATAAATAATTTGTATAGTATATTCTCCCTTATCTTATGTATATACATATTTGGATATAATTGTGTCAGCTCCAGCATAACTTAAAAATTATTTAGATTATTTTTTTTTCTGGCAAATTAATGTTTTTTCATCTGATTCACAGACAACCATTACAAAAATATTATTTTTTAACTAAAATTTTACTGATGACAGTAATTAAGTTTTTGTATAAAAATAAGACAAGAAATGTGCAGTATTTAGTTTCCAATTATATTACAAAATGCATTCTTAGTTAACGTTGATTAACATATTAAAAGTGACGAAAAAGTAATGGAGAATTCTTGGATAAGTCTGATTGCTGTATTTAGGAAAATTATATTTCCAAATTCTCTCTTAGAAGGTGAATTGTTTTCTGTAAAATGTACCAGCATTTATTGGAAACATGTTTTGCTAAAAGAATCTTTTTTCTCACTGATTCATATTTTAAAATCTCACTAGAATTTAACCATTTCAAACGAATGATTTTCTTTCTTTTTAATTGATCAGAATAGGAAATAAAACATTACATAAGTTTCCCGAGATCCTTAGATTTATAAAGAAATAATTGTTGTTAGATTTTATAAAGAAATAATGTTTGTTAGCGGTTCGTATTATCCTTTAAACTGTAGGTCCAGCTCTAATTAATTCCAAAGTGTGCACAAAATGACCGTAGAGGTACAAGCCATACCTTTGAGGTTAGTTTTCATTCTATTGCCTTTTTACTTTCTCGACAGGTTTTCAACAACATCAAATGGAGCAAAATGAAAAGATAAAAAAAAAAAAACGTGATGATTCAAACCTTCAAAGTTTGTTTCCATCCTCTTCTCGCATTGTTTATTCCACAAAATAAAATATCAAAACCTGAAGTAGAAAAGAAAAGGTAAGGTAAAAGAAAAGGTACAGGTTAAAGATGAAGAAAATTAACTGAGAATTCTTGGATAAGTCTGATTACTGTATTTAGTCAACTTATATTATTTTAGGTGAGGTATTAAATATCTTAAATCATTCATTCCTATTAACAGTGATTCACAGATATTTTCTTAATAAAATGTACCAAAATTAAAGATGTTTTATTCTATAAGGATATTACGCAAAGTTTATATAACTATTTTTTATAGCAGTATTTAGTTTCTTTTTGCTTTATTAACATCCAGACCAAACACCTAAAACTAAACTTTACACTAATCTGAGCTCTCCGCATAGTATTAATGGCTATTCTAGTATGGAAGCATAACATCTACTGTAAATAACTTCCCAATGCAATGTCTAATTAGCTCAAAATGTGTAGAAAATGACCGTAGAGCTACTAGCCAAACCTTTAAACATAGTTTTTATTCTATTGCATTTTTATCTATCGACAGGTTTTCAACATCAACTGGGCAACATCAACTGGAAAATATCAAAACCTGAAGCGCAAAAGAAAAGAAAAGGTATTGAACCCGCAGTTGTGCTCTTTTTTTCTTTCTTCATGTTTTTTGTGCTGAAAGCATTCTATTCCAAAACAGAATTGACAACATGGGAGGTGTTCTATCTGCCTTCCCAGAAAGGAAGATTGCATTTGGGATTTTTCGAGCAAGATTGTCTGCTGGATACCGGCAAAAGCTAAAAGCAAATCCACTGGGTTGTTTTCTATGGAATCAGGTTAAAGACACCTGTCAGGTTTCTCTCACAGAACTGATGTAGTAATATATTTTGTAGAAAACAGTGAGTTTGTGTCCTCTTTAGGTTAGCTGCGTTGTCAGTTTTAACTTTGTGTATTAAAAATTATATTAAATGAATCATTTGTTTTGAAAAGATAAAAACGATTTAATGAATCTGTACTTGAATTGTAAAAAGATTAAGTAATTATTTGAATCATTACGTAAACTGAAAAGAATTAAAAAAAGTTTTTTCAACGAATTAAAAAGTGATTAAAAAATCTTATGTGAATTAAAACAGATTAATTAATTTAAGCATATTTTATTGATATTATATTTTATCAAGTTCAATAACTACAAGAATATTCAAATACTTAATATCCATAGCTGATCCATGGAGCAGTAAACATTATAACACATCAATCCGATTCAATAGCCATAAAAGTATTCCAATGGTCAATACCTGCACAGACAACCCGAGAAGCAGAAAATATTGATGATTTTAGAAAGCAAAAACCAATAAAGTAAATATTCAAAACTCAATAACTACAACCAATTCATGAAGCTGAAAGTAGCAATCTATATTACAGGAAAATTAATCATATTCCGCAGACGCAGGAATTTTAGGAAACATCCAACGTTTGAAATGATTTATGATGTTTTCCCATCAATTATGGGGCATGGGCATTTTTATAAAGCTCCGCTGCTTTACTTCAGGCCAATTTTGGCCGTCAAAGAACTATTACAAAACAATACCAACGTCACGCAAGATAAAAAAGTAATAATTTATTTTATTTACCATAATCAACACATATTAACACCAGAGGCAGATGTGAAAATAGTTTACCCCTTTGACTGTAGTTTTCATTATATCGCCTTTTTCTGACTGTCTCGACCTGTTTTCTCATCAATTGAAGACGAAACTCGCTAAAATAAAAAAAAACGTCTAGATTTAAACCTTCAAAGTATATTTCCACCCTCTTCTCGCATTGCTTATTCCACAAAAAATAAAATATCAAAAACTGAAGTAGAAAGAAAAGAAAAGGTATTGAACACGGAGTTGTGTTCTTTTTTTTTCTTTTTTTTTTTTTGTGCTGAAGCATTCTATTTCGAAACAGTAGTGACAACAGAAGAGGTGTTCTATCTGCCTTCAGAAAGGAAGATTGCATTTGGAATTCTTTTGGGTAAGATTGTCTGCTGGATATCGGTAAAGCTAGCGAAAGCAATTCCACTGGGTAGTTTTTTTCGTGGAATCAGGTTGAATGAGCTTAAAGACACCTGTCAGGTTCGCTCACAGCACTGGGTGTAGCATTATGTTTTGTAGAAGACAGCGAGTTGATTAGCTGTGTGTATGACAGATTTTAACTTTTGTGTATTAAGTGAACCATTAGTTTTGAAAAATATTAAACAGTTCAATGAATCATTAGTTTCACGTGAATTGAAAAGATTAAGTATATTAATGGATAAGTACATAAAAAACCAAATCACTCAAGCAAATTGAACACTGTAGTTGGTTTAATATGCAACTCATGCCAAATTCTTTGTCATTTCGATTCAAAATTTCACTGGCAGTCGAATTAATTTTCTTTATGCTGCTTACAGCGCCACCTATAAATACATTTGGAACTTTTTTTTTTTTTGAGGCCATACCGTTTCCCCCTTTTTCAATTATTTTTGGTTCAAATTTGAACTCATTGTGGCGAGTGTTGTTTTTGTTCACAGCAATTCAAAGGTGAGACTCTAATTATAATCACCCTGTATTATAATAGTCGTTAATTGGGTAGTTGAGTAATGGGCCTAAATTCTGTTATCAAAACACTGTACTGCAATAATTCATTAAAATTAAGATATTATTCCCATATCTGCAGATACTTTAATGACACTATACTACTTCGGCTTAGATCGAACTGCAAACTGGACGGATTGTTAAATAGAGTTGGCAGCACATACTTTGGACGCACCTGGAGCTTTAAAATGTGATTAGGTGAGCTGTAAATAACTTTGCCCGACATAATTCCTCCCCGATTGGATAGTCATGTTCATCTGCAACATTTATTAGCAAGAGTGAGGAAAGTGTTGATACGAGATAACTCCATTTTCGCCCTCTACTGAGGGAGGGAATTACATGATCTTCTGCGAGGAACACCCCTGAGATGTGTTGGGGGGTGTTCCTTTCATTATTCTCCTCCCTATGATTTCAGGAGATTCAGGTGCCAATTTTTGGAGTTTTCCCACCCAGATATTGAGCTAGCCAAACTTGTCATTGGAAGGTTGAGTGGCAGAAGGCTAAATGGCTTGATTTCGGCGTTGGTGCCTCCTACGAAACGTTTTCTTTTGCTAGAAGGCGAGGGTTTTATGCAAAATGTACCAGCATTCATTGGAAATATTCCAAGCTGTAAAATCATTTACTCCCTCAGTCAAGTATTAAAATCTGTTTACGATTTCACCATTTCAAACGACTAATTTTTCTTCGTTTTAAACGATTAGTTCCAGTGCTATACAACATTACATGAGTTAAATGACTATTAGATTTTTTTCTGCCTTATATGAAGGTAGAACTACTGTACCCAAAAAGTAAGACTAATTTTTATAAATCCAAAATAATTTATTTTATTCCCCATAATCATTATACAAAATGAAATATTAAATTCAGGGTCAGATTAGAAGAAATAAGAAAATAGTTCAACTCTTTGACTATAATATTTCCTTTTTTCTATATCAACCAGTTTCCACATCAACTGAAGTCAGACTCGCTGAAATAAAAAAAAAAAAATAATAAAAAATCTTGAGTTTTAAACCTCCACGATGTTTTCCCATTAATTCTGTGACATGGACGTTTTCCTCTTTTTTATAAAGCAATGCCGCTTTATTTCAGGCCAGTTTGGACACCAAAGGCCTTATTACTAGACAATACCATCACACATAATAATAAAAATAATAATTTGTTTTATTTACCAGCATCAATACAAAAATAAATATTAAATCTAGAGACAAATAAATTGCACTATGAAAACAGTTTATCTGTTTGATGGCGGTTGCTGATGGCCAATTGCCTAGCGATCTGGCGGTTGGTACTACAAGCTTTAGGTTTGATTCCTGGCTTTGGCATAAATGGTTGTCAGTGGTGCTGAATCTGTGTTCAATTGTAGATCCTGGTCTAATTAGTTAAAAGTGTGCACAGAATGACCATAGAGCTACAAGCTAAACCTTTGAGGATAATTTTTATTCTATTGCCTTTTTTTTTCTATCTCGAAATAATTTTAACATCAACTGGAGCAAAATAAAATAAAAAAAAAAAAAAAACGTATAGATTTTAACCTTCATAGTTTATTTCCACATTTTTTTCTCGCATTTTTATTTCCCAAAATAAAATAAAGAAAAAACCTGAAGCAGAAAGAAAGAAAATGTATTGAACACGCTGTTGTGTTCTTTTCTTTTTCTTCTTGTTTTTGTGCTGAAGCATTCTATTCCAAAACAGTAGTGACAACAGGAGAGATGTTCTTTCTGCCTTCCACAAAGGAAGATTGCATTTGGGATTCTTCGGGTGAGATTATCTGTTGGATACCGGTAAAAACCACTGAAAGCAAATCCATTGGGTTTTTTTCTATGTGGAATCTGGTTGAATCAGCTTAAAGACACCTGTTAGATTTGATCGCAGCACTGGATGCAGCAATATGTTTTGTGGAAGACAGTGAGTTTGTGTGACTCTTTAGGTTTGCTGTGTTGTCAGATTTTTTCCTTTTGTGTATTAAATGAATCATTAGTTTTGAAAAATATTAAACAATTTACAAACGTCCTTGACACCGCCGGGACTCGAACCCGAAACCTCTGGAAACTTCTCGTCCATTCAGTCCCCCTACATTTATAATAATAGTGTTATATGAGATATTCGCCGCCTGTTTATTTCCGTTTCGAACCCAGCCTAAGAATAATAAACTTATCTGAGGATTTATCACACCCATCACCACGGCATATACATGGGAACTTAGAGTCGTGAACTCCCAATTTAGACATTCAGTGATATCCACTAGGCAGCTTTGGTCCTAAAAACAAAACATTACAAAGTTAAACTAAACGAACTTTTTTCTGGACTCTAGGAATAAAAAAATAACTCTTTGTTCGTGTCTCAATCTCACTCCCTAATGCGTGCCCGGTGGTGCTTCCCAGTAGGGCACAGGGACTGCACTCTTTTTATTGTGTGTCAAATAGGTCTTTTGGTGGGAGAGAAAGCATTCCTCGCGACTCATTACCTGCCTGCAGGGTTCTTTTTCCACAACTCGCCCCATTAGGCACCGTGTTAGACTGCTCTGCGTTTTCATTTCGCCCCATGTTGGTTTCCTCACTTTAAAAGCCCTGCCCTCTACACTGGGCTCGTTCTTCTTTTTTTCCGCAGAAACTAATACCACTCGCAACTGAAATCATTTTATTTCTTGAGGGAGAAAAGAAATGAAGAACGGATAATTATTCTGGTAGAAAGAGGTTTGGTTTTTTTTTTTGTCTCGGGAAAGAGGTTTGGTTTTTTTTTTTGGGGGAAAGAGTTTTGGCAAATGTTTTTAGAGGAAAAAAAGGAATGTTTTGTCTTGGAAAGTTTTCCAGTAAGTCACGTCAAACAACAATATTTTAACTAAAAAGTAAGCTGTTTTTACATTCTAAGGAATATGTACACATAAATATTGCTGTCTTGTGTGTAGAATTTATGTACAGCATTTATTTAAACGTATGACATCATTTTACAAGTTAATACTTGATTAATTCTAGAAAACATGCTTGGTGTGTAATTATATGTTATATAAACGATAAAATAAAATAAATTGGAAGTCTTAAAGGATCAATGAATTATCCGTTTTAACTCATAACAACCTCAAAACTAAAAACAATCATTAGTCATTTAAAAATAAAATAACCTCTTTTCGAAATTTGTCATGACAAAAAAAAAAAAAAAAAAAAAAAATAAGTAAATCTAACAACAATTATTTTTTATGAGATCTTACAGTGGTAGGGAGCCGAATTGATGAATCGAATTCAGTGGCCTTTGCGACACAAGAAATGGAGAAACATTGTCGCTGTCATTTTCTTTTCATCTCATTTCTTTAAATGGTGGAATCTCGGAGCAACTGTGCGGCATTTCTCAAATAGCTTTTAAACACACCTATAAATAACATGATTGTTAGTTAAACAAAAAGCAATACATTACGAAGTCCTGTAATACAAAAAAAGAGTACACTAGAACGAAAATGAACGTTAAATTACGATAAAGATAAATTGTATTGTTTTAATTACTAAAAGAAACACATTCATTTGAAAATAAATAATTCAAAATTCATAGAATATGTAATATTACATTCGTTCCTAACTGCTAAGTATTATTTAATGAGAAAAGATAATGCAACCTGTATTTTTTTTACTACAGTGCTGCATATTACCTTTACAAATATATTTTGTTTGCAACCAATTCGTTGTCAAAATTATGTGTAAAAAAATTTCTTTTTTCTATAAATAAGCATTAGAAATTTAATTGTATCAATAAATTATTTGTTTAATAAGGATTTATTTTACAAAAGAATTACTTATATAATTGAAGTAATAATTATCATATATTGTAAAGCAAAAGGGAAAAACAAGGTAAAATATTATAAAAGATAAACAATATAAAACTAATAATTATTTTTATAATTATAATAAATATTTAATTAAACAAATATAAGAAGTGTTTAATTAATAATAATTTAATTAAACACTTGTAATAATTATTTAATAAATAATAATTAATTTTAAATAAATGATTTTTTTTTTTTTTTTTTTGTTAAATATTTACTTCTTATTTTTCTTAAATTACTATTTTCCTGATTCGCTGTCCTGGGTTAAAATGCTCAGTCAGCAAGCAGAAAGACTCATGTCTGAATCCCTCAGTGGTGTCCATTGAAGTCATTCTTTTCAAAAAAGGGGAGAATCAATGGTTATTGTGATAACTTCTGTAAAACATTTTGCAACGGCAGTTACTTGGTTTGACAGTAATTCTCGGTTTTTCTCACATCCGATACTTATGAGCCTTTTTATCTTGGTGTGTCGATGATTATGAAACAGTAAATACTATGCTGGTTGGGTAGATATATATCCTAGGAAACTATGGATAATGAAAGTTTCTTGTAAGCACCACAGCATTACTTTGCTTCTACACGAACATGTGAACAGAGCAAAGGCCGAAAACCTGAAACTCGGTTTCGCGCAGAGTGCGCGAAATATATTTCCTGCCCAGTTGAGAGTCTGTAGGCCAACTATTACACAGGGCTCTGCTAAATATATATGATATGTACACAATTAAACAACATATATTTTTTATTTTTAACTCTCGATGTGACAGACTCTAAATCTATCGTTTGTCAAAAAAGCACGTGGTTGCACCGCACTTCCTCTCTGGAAGAGTCTCGATTCCTACTGTCCGTTTTTCTGAACGCCACAAGGGCCTCTCTTGCTAGTGAATAGGATGAAGCACGGTTGCAATGTCCTGTTTTTTACATAATAACATTTAACAACGTAATACATACATATGATTGGCCAAATCCATCTATTTTCGTGTACAGCCAAATCTTTTTTGGCTGAAAATCCATTGATGTACAGCCAAAAAAATACGATTTAATATTTTTTTAAAGTTCTATTAAATGAAATATTCTATTAGTAATTTCATTTTATATTTCTACGAACGTCAAAAATATTTCCTTGATAATAATATTCAATAAGCTTCTTTACAATTTTTTAATTCAAGTTGAGTATATTTTTGGCTGAAATTTAATAATTATTTGTTATAAATTCCATTCCAGTAGTGATATATTTTCTGAGTTTGATAAAATTTAACTTCACTAGAAAATTTAGTTGAATAAATTAATTCAAGTTATAGTTAAATATGGTTAGTGTTTAAATTTTCGGTATGAGGAAATATAAAATCACTAGAACACAAAATTGAATAAATTATGGCTAAATATAGTTAGGTTTAAATTTCCGTCGTAAAGCATTTAAAGTAAAGAAAAAACAATTCCTTTGCTGAAATTTCACTCTCAAAAATCTGATTTGAGGTTACAATGTTTATAAAATTTAGGTTCCTTATTTCATAGTTTTTCCCAAAAGCATGCTGGGGTAAAACAAACACGAACTCTGCTGATTTACAAGCAGCCATCCGCTGAAGGCAGAAGGTAACGAACCCTAAGCTAAATTCTCTGAAAATATTACCTGTTTGATTTTACATTCAAGACGGAACACACGTGAAGTCATTCTTTTAGTTTTCTTAGGAAATCAATAAAAACAATTCGCCTTTTCTGCTCCAATATTTGATTGAGGACCCAAAAAAAACAGTTTTTAACTCATGTAATGTGTTTAGCTTCTTTTTTCCCTTCTATAATAAATCTGAAAAAAAGAAAAAAAAATCATTAAACTTCTAAAAAAGAAAGCAATATTTTATATAAGATCAGAGACTAAATCCATTAAGTTTCAGGATTTGGTGGCTAGAGTGATTGGCATTTCGAGTGGATGATAGTACAGAACCGGTAATTCATATTGTATTCACAGTAGATATTGAAATACCTGTAATTAGGCAAGCATAGAGTGATGAGAAAGCATAGAGTGATGAAGAAAACATGGAGTGATGTTTTCTACAGCTTGCTTGCCTAAGGATAGGGCTTGGAGTGCAAGGAGTTCTTGAAATTGAGAAGACCAATAAACTAAAATGAGCATGAAAGAATGTACGATCGAAGGTAAGCAAGGATGTTGGCACAAGGCAATCCATTGTTGTTGACAAAATCGTCAAGCTAACTAACAAAATAAGTTGGATATCATAAATATGTATGATGTCGAAGAAGTATTACATGTTACAACTGGTGAAAGTCCTTCCAGCGACGAATTTAAGGAATTAGTTGAACAACAAGTGCATAAAGATGATGAAATTAGCGTTTCTGAAGACGAGGAGTAAAAGGAACTTTCAACAGATTCTCTAATAAAAATTAGTCAATAGAACGGAAATCTTGAATCATTTTTTGTACAAAAAGATTTCATTTTGGATAACAACAACAAGATGAAATATATCACGTGATCGACTATAATCGTCGATATGTTACAATATCGAACATGTGTTGACCAAGGAGTTCAGAGACGAAACACATCTTTCAGAAAAAAAAACCCGATTATTTTAAATTGGGATGACCCATTAAAAAAAGATAATGAATTAATTCAAATTTAGAAACAAAACCTGCATTGCCGATTAAACAATTTTAAAACATGCAGTATAATATATAATTGCTATTTTAATGGTTATCCATTAAATGGGTAGTTGTGTAATGAAGCCTGGTTTCTGTTACCAAAACAGTGTTCTGTAATAATGAATTAAAATTAAGAAATTTCCCCTGTCTGTAGATACTTTAACAACACACAGCTACGGCTTAGATCGAACTGCAAACTGGATGGATTGTTAAGTAGAGTTGGCAGAACATCCTTTCGATACACCTGAAACTTTAAAATGTGATTAGGTCGGCTGTAAATAACTGTGCCCGACATAATTCATGCCTTATTGGATAGTCATGTTCATCTGCAACATTTATTAGCAAAAAGAAAGTGTTGGAACGAGATAACTCCATTTTCGCCTTGCACTGAGGAGGGAATTACATGATCTTCTGCGCGGAACACCCCTGAGATGTGTGTGTGTGTGTGGGGGGGTGTTCTTTCATTATTCTCCTCCCCCTATGATTTCCGGTGAGGATGCTGCGAATATGGAGTTTTCCCGCCAAGATATTGGGTTAGGCAAACTTGTAATTGAAAGGTTGAGTGGCAGAAGGCTAAACGGCGACTTCGGCATTGGTGTGTCTCTTACAAAGCGTTTTCTTTCTGTTAGAAGGAAAGGGGTTTTATGCAAAATGTAGTAGCATTTATTGGAAATATGCCATGCTGTAAAATGTTTAACTCAATCAATCATACAATAAAATTGTTTATGATTTCACTATTTCAAACGACTAATTTTCCTTCGTTTTTAAACGATTAGTTACTGCGCTATAAAGCATTACATGAGTTAAATGACTTTTAGATTTTTTCTATCCTTAAATGAAGGTAGAACTACTGCGTCAAAAGTAAGACTAATTTTTATTAATCCAAAATAATTTATTTTATTTACTGTTGTTGTTGTTGTTACTTATCACACTTGGTAGATATCTATTCTAGACCAAACCCGAAACTGTAGTGACAATAGGAGATGTGTTCTCTCTGCCTTCAGAGAGGAAGATTGCATTTGTGATTCTTTTGGGTAAGATTGTCTGCTGGATACCGGTAAAGCTACCGAAAGCAAATCCACTGGGTTGTTTTTTCGTGTGGAATCAGGTTGAATCAGTTTAAAGACACCTGCCAGGTTGCTCGCAACACTGGTTGTGTCAATATGTTTTGTAGAAGACAGAGTTGATGCCTCTTTAGGTTTGCTGCGCTTTCAGAATTTTTACCTTCTGTGTATTAAAAATTATATTAAATAAATCATTTGTTTTGAAAAAGATTAAACAATTTAATAAGTCATTAATTTCATAGGGATTGAAAATGGTTAAATAATTTAATGAATTAATACATGGATTGAAAAAGATTAAGTAATTATTTGAATAATTACGTAAAATCTTTTACAAAATTTTTTTTTTTACAAAAGAGAATTTTTACAAAGTTTTTTTTCTATGAATTAAAAAAGGATTAAAATCATGTGTGAATTAGATTAATTAATTTAAGGATTCATTAATTTACGAATATTTATTATTATATTTTATCATGTTCAAGTAACTACAAAAGTATTCAGATATTTAATATTCACAGCCGATCTATGAAGCAGTAAATATTACAGGATCATTAATCCAATTCAACAGTTATGAGAATATTCAAATGATTAACATCCACAGTCAATCCGAGACGCAGAAATTATTGATGATTTTACAAAGCAAAAACCAATAAAGTAAATATTCAAAAATTCAATAACTATAATCAATTCATGAATCAGAAAGCAACAATCATATTACAGGAAAATTAATCATATTCCGCAGACACAGAAATGTTAGAAAACATTTAACGTTTGGAATGATTAATGATGTTTTCCCATCAATTATGAGACAATAGATATTTTTTCCTCGTTTTATAAAAGCTCAGCAGCTTTATTTCAGGCCGGCTTTGGATGCCAAAGGACTTATTACAAGGCAATACCACCTTCAGACATAATAATAATATATTAATTTATTTCATTTACCATAATCAATACATATTAAATCCAGAGGCAGATAAAAATAAATAGGAAAATAGTTTACCTCTTTGACTGTAGTTTTCATAATATTGCCTTTTTCCTTTCCCGATTTTTCACATCACCTGAAGACAGACTCCCTAAAATAAAAAATAAAAAATAAAAACTGTAGTTTAAAACGGATCAACACCTAAAACTAAACTTTATATTAATCTGATCTCTCGGCATAGTAGGAATGGCTTTTCTAGTATGGAAGCATAATATCTACTGTAAAGAATTTCCCAATACATAATTTCTTAACTGTCTAATTAGCTCAAAGAGTGTAGAAAATGACCATAGAGCTACAAGCCAAACCTCTAACCATAGTTTTTATTCTATTGCCTTTTTTTCTATCTCGACAGGTTTTCAACATCAACTGGAGCAAAACAAAAGATAAAAAAAAAAAACCCGTATAGATTTAAACTTTCAAAGTTTATTTTCACCCTTTTCTCGCATTGTTTATTCCACAAAATAAAATATCAAAAACTGAAGTAGAAAGAAAAAGAAAAGGTATTGAACACGCAGTTCTTTCTTTCTTGTTTTTGTGTTGAAGCGTTCTATTCCGAAACAGTAGTGACAACAGGAGGGGTGTTCTTTCTGCCTTCCAGAGAGGAAGATTGCATTTGGGATTCTTCGGGTGAGATTGTCTGCTGGATACCGGTAAAGCTACCAAAATCCACTGGGTTGTTTTTCGTCATGTGGAATCAGGTTGAATGAGCTTAAAGACACCTGTCATGTTCGCTCACAGGACTGGGCTCTCTGCAATATGTTTTGTGGAAGACATTGAGTTGATGTCTCTAGGTTTGCTATGTTGTCAGATTTTTACCTTTTGCCTATTAAGTGAATCATTAGTTTTGAAAAACAGATTAAACAATTTAATAAATCATTAGTTACGCGTGAATTGGAAAAGTTTGAGGAATTTAATGAATCATTTGTTTCATATGAATTGAAAAAAAATGTAATTCAATTAATTATTAATTTCATATGAATTGAAAAATATCAAGTAATTTAATGAATCTGTACACGAATTAAAATATTTTAGAGGTTTAAAAAAACGATTAAATTTCTTATGTGAATTAAAACAGATTAATTAAATTAGTGATTCATTAGTATCTGAATATTATTAATTAATAAAATTACTTTTTTTTTTTATTTGTTATGAGAAAATTTACTTTTTTTAATTCACTGAGAAATTATATTGTTTCATAATACTAAAATAATACAAATTTTGCTAGCAAATTATAAAGCATCTAAACTACTTTTCAAAATATGTTAATCAGTCATTATATATACTGAAAAATATTAAAAAGGGTATATAAATTTAAAAGTATCAAATAATTTATTGGATCGTTATTTTTTATATTTAGCATTAAAAAATTTACTGTTTTTTATTTTGTTATACATTAATACTTAGATATTATGCTGTTTCATAATACTAAAATAGTGCACATTTTATTAGAATATCATAAATGGTTAGACTACTTTTGAAAATACTTTTCAAAATACTATAATACTATCACATTTATTCCCTCTGACGCATTGAATGGACAATTAGATTTTAATCCCTTTCAACATAATAATCCTCTTTCACAAAAGGATATAATTAGTGGATCTTCAATCGTAATCAGAGAGGATTAAGATATGAGAATTTTCCATCAAATTCTATTCTACTTATGTCATTTATTGGTTCATATCAGTACATAGTAGGTACAATTATTATAAAATTTAATGAATGATAAATGCTTTTGGACCGAGTGTCCGAGTTTCGTATCAGCCGAATGAATTCTTTTGAAAAATCTCATTTACAATGCAAATCTCGGCCCGTTTTCATTAAGAAATTTCTCAAGATACTTACACACTATAAAAGCTTCTATCTTGAATAATTAGTAAAATGAGAGACGATTATTTAAAAACCAATATAAATGGTTTTAAAAAATAATCATTTATTTTACAAATGAGTTATAAAAAAAAAAAAAAAAAAAATCAAAATTTCTGTTTAACTATTTAAACAACAAAATTTCGTTTTATAAATAATTAAATTCATTTTTATTTTAATTGTATATTTAATTATAGATAATTTTTCATTTTATATATTTAATTTTAATTATGTTTATTATTTATTAACTTAAATTAATTTAATTTTCTTACCAATACAAATCTCTGTCAGTTGCTCCTAAGACGTCTTCTTTATAAAATCTAATATTATATCTTGGGATGCTTGGTGAAATTTGAGATAATATTTTTAAAATTAATATCGAAACAGTATTAAAAAAAATTATTTCATGGTTTTTTTTACAAATGAATTAACTAAAAAACAAAAAACAAATTTTCTGTGTTACTATTTACACAGTATTTTTTTTTTTTTTTATACAAGAGCATATATTGTCCATTTTATACTAAAAGCTATTATAGCACTAACATGCCAAGAAAAACCACATAAAAAAGTTGCAAATTCGTTGATGGTATGTTTTTCTGAAGACTAAGTGAAAACATGAATTTCAATTACAAACACATTACAGAAAGTTATCGTCTTCTACATTGTCCTCTAAGAAAGCTAAGATGCTCGTAAAAGTAAATGCAGATTAACTCAATTTGATTATTTTTTTTTTTTTTGGAGCATTGGCATTAAACTTTTTCTATACCATATAATCTTATTTTTTTCAGTTTAATTCCTTCGGTGAAAAATAAATCACATACATTCACATATTATTTCTTTTAAACAGACAGGTGAAAAAAATTGTTTTGTTTTGTTTCAAATCTTCACGGATTGACTCAGAATATCTCTTGGGATGTGTATTCGTTAACGGAGACAAAAATAAACATAGAGTCGAAACTCGTGAGGGAGGAACTTTTTTTTTTTAATCTTCCAAAAAAAAAAAAAAAAAAAAACAGTAACTATTCCAAAAAAAAAATCTTTCAATGGTGAAAACATCCCATAAAATAATGGGAATTCTGTGTTTGTGCAAGTAAAAACACCGGTAAAATATTTTTCTTGTACTAATATTTTCTTTCCGCTTAAATTTATTTCAGATGGATTAAAAAAAGTGTTTAACTTGTATTGCAAGAGCATTGTACAGATACTTTCAGAATCAGAAAACTTTTCTGTTAGTTTTCCTATTGGTAGGTAAATGTTAGAAAAAATTGCAAAATTCAGTATTTGTTGATGAACATGTATTACTAATTAGTATATGTAATTTTTTTTTAAGAATAAGACATAGTATATGGGGTAACTTTTTATTTTGAATGAATTCTCACTTCCTGATATATATTTTTTCTCAGAAAAAAAAAAAGGATTTAACAAGACCAATAGTAGTGGAAGACTCATTATGCAGTAAAGCAAATTTTATTGTAGTTAAATTGCATTGAATGAAGATTCAATTATCCAAATGGTGAAGCCAAAAATACATCAGAATGCAAAATTAATTAGTGTTTAAATATTAAAAAACTTTCTTTTATCCCAAAGCAAATATATTGCGTTTAAGATTATACAATACGAATCAAAAATTATTTTTGCTATTTTTTTAACTTATTTTAGCCCAGAACAGGGGCCTAAAATATTCTGGGCCTATAAGTTTGGTGTCGACCCACTAATGTTCACGAGAATGACTCTCATCACATTCATTTTCTTCTCCTCTGACTGGAATAGCCTGAGCATCAGTACCACGACATTGTATGGATGGTCTGGCGGGGAAAGTAGTTAGAAAGTTAAAGGTTTCATTAATTTTTTTTCTACATTTCATTTGGACATTTTGAATGTGTATTAGACATTCAAAGAAAGGAGCTTCTCGTATTTAAGAAGAATAATGAACCCCAGCACATTCCACACAACCCAACTCCCTCCTGACACTTAAGGAAGTACGAAATGCAAACGCTGTCTTTTCGTGTGTCTCTTTCGAATATATGCAAGTTTATGTGTCGAATCATAGCTGAAAAATAGCAGAAAATATTCTTTCTTGAGAACTGTCTTCTCCGCCACAGGGTTCGAATCCCTGCGGTGCCATGGATGTTTGCAGTGGTTTGTAACCTACTTTAAGCAGGTCCCGATCTAATATTGCTGTAGAGCGTTGGCCATAGGGATGGCAACCCTATCGAGTAAAAAAACTCCTCTCTCACGTTCAGAAATCAGCCAGTAGGCAGGCGGCCTTGGCCCGCCATGGCGCTGTTGCGCCACTGATGATGATACTACTATATAACACCACATCACTGTGCCTAGACCTTTAGTTACTCCTGTACAGTGTGGGAATAATGTAGGTGAGATGTCTGGCTGGGCTCAGTGACGCTGCTCTACAATCATATCAGATCGGGACCTATGACTTAGAGTGGATTCCGAACTACTACAAATATCAACGGCACCGCTGGGACTCGAATCAAAAGTTGTGGCACCTGGCGCCAGACCGCTAGTTACTCGGCCATTCGTGGCCTTCTGATTATATATATAATCAGAAGGCCATCTAATGAAGTATTCCATGACATATTAGATAAAATGTCATGGAATACTTCATTAGATATATCTTTGACTTATAGTCAATAATATGTATATAAGTGTATATCTGTGTTATATATTTGTCTTGTTTAGAATATCTTAAGAATATTTATTCCTCGATAAAGCTAACCTTTGAATTTTATAGGTTTTTTTTTTTTGAATTAATAATTTATATCGGGTTTTACGAATTTCCTTTTTGACATTTTCCACCTTGCCCTTCTATACTTACAATTGTTTTGCGTTACCCTTTTACTTATTTATTTTTGATAAATTGCAAAGTAAAAGTCATGGAACATGTTTAGGAACGAATATAGAACAATTTAGGAACGAATGCGAACAGTTTAGGAACGAATGCGAACATTTTAGGAACGAATATAGAACTGTTTAGGAACGAATGCGAACAGTTTAGGAACGAATATAGAACTGTTTAGGAACGAATGCGAACAGTTTAGGAACGAATATAGAACAGTTTAGGAACGAATGCGAACAGTTCAGGAACTAATATAGAATTGTTTAGGAAAGAATATAATGTTATGATTATAATGTCTGTACATTTTTGATTATTTATTTATTAAATGAATCTTTTTATTTTGATAATTAAAATAATACAATTCATCTTTTCCGCAACTTAACATTCATTTTCGACTTAATTTACTCTTTTTCTTAGTATTATAGAACTTCGTTTAGTATCGCTTTTTGTGTTTAACTAACGATCATGTTATTGATACGCGTGTTTAAAAAGCCATTTGAGGAATGCCCCAGAGTTGATGCGGAATAAATGGGCCCACCGTTTAAGGAAATGGGATGAAATGAAAATAACGGCCACTTTTTTTCCATTATTTTATGTCTCGAATGCCAATGAATTCAATTCATTAATTCCTCTCCCTCCCCCATCTTATAAAAATATCGTTTGGGGTCGAAGAAATGGAGCGAACTCAGCGGGACAAAAATCTTTCGTCTTATAAGTTTTTATTTAATTAGGAGATCAAATAACATTTTTTTGGAAAAGACTTTTACTGTGTATGTATCTCAATAAGTTCTGTAATTTTTTTCTCTGATCTATTAAAAATTATCTAATTTTTATTTTTTTGTTTTACGACTTGGTAAATAAATTAAGTACAACTACCTAAGAACAGTTAATTTGATTTCAAATAAAGATTGGCAACTGGAAATGATTAATGAAATAAAGAAATTAGAAAACCAGCTTGTTATTTACAGTTATATAAAAATGTAGTAAAACCTTTTAATAAACTTTTCAGTTTACTGATAAAGGAAGGTAAAACAAAATTCATTCTTTTATGACTCATTTCTGGAAAAACTAAATTGAGATTATATGCATATATAAATATATATATATATACAATCTAAATTTACAAATTTATATATATATATATATATATATATATATATATATATATATTTGTAAATTTATATTGTAACTAGACAAATTATAAATCTAAACTACATCTAAAATTATATATCTTATCTACTATAATTATCAATCTAAAATTTTAAATCTATAAATCTAGATCTAATATATCTAAATCTAAGTGCGAGATACCTAACTTGCTCTCGTAATACTATTTTTAATATCAAGGAATTAATACTTGCCCTGATAGCCGAGTGACATGCGCTCTGACGCTTGGTGCTACAGGTGTCGGATTCGAGTCCCGGTAGAGCAATAGATGTTTGTAGTGGTTCGGAATCCACTTTAAACCATAGGTGTGGTCTTGTTAGACAATCGTGTGCACATGATGACCGTAGAGCGACAAACCAATCCAAATCAATCAAAGTCACGCCACCTTTAATAATATGATTCTAGAGTATTGGACTTTGGGCTGACATTCCTAAGCAACCAAGAGAAAAACATTTATCTCGAAATCTACCAGCAGGCAGAGTACCTTGGCCCAATATGGGGCTGTTACGCCACTGATGATGATGAATTAGGAACGAATATATTGTTACATATTCTATACATTTTGGATTATTAATTTTATAAATGAATTTGTTTCTTTGAATTATTAAATTAATGCAATTTATCTTTTCAACAACAAACGTTAATCTTGTTCTACTTTTCTTTCTTTTCTTTGTATTATAGGACTTCGTATAGCATTGTTTTTTGTGTTAACTAACGACCATGTTATTTATAGGCGAGTTTAAAAGCCATTTGAGGAATGCCACATTGTTGATCCAAAATAAATGGGCCCACCATTTAAGGAAATGAGATGAAAAGAAAATAACGGCGACTCAATGTTTCTCCATTTTTTTTATGTCTCAAAGGCCAATGAATTCGATTCATTAATTCGCTTCATTTCTCTCTAAGAATCTTATAAAAATATCGTTTGGGGTCGAAGAAATGGAGCGAATTCAGCGGAAAAGAAACCCTTTCGCCTTTTAAGAGGTTTTTTATTAGATTAGAAGATCAAATAACAATTTTATTTTGGGGTAAAGACTATGTATATACATAAGTCTCAATGTAAATCTTTTCTCTGGATCTATTAAAAATGATTATATTTTTCTTTTGTTTTTGCTACTTGGTAAATATATTAAGCACAGCTTTTTGAGAACAGTTAATTTGTTTTTCAAATCAAGATTGGCCGCTGGAAATGATGAAGGAAATTAAGAAATAAGAAAAACGAGCCTGTTATTTGCCATTATATAAAAATGCAGAAAAACGTTTTAACAAGCCTTTAAGCCTATTGGTAAAGGAAGACAAAACAAAATTCTTTAGTTTATGAGGAATGTGCGGGAAAAATAAAATACGATTATCAATATAGATTGCTCGATTTTTAGACAAATTCATAAATAAAAAATGTTAAGACTCAAAAAAATATACATATATATATTTGTAATTACATATTGTAACTAGAAAATTTATAAATATTATCTAAATCTGAAATTATATATCTTATCTTCTATAATTATAAATTTAAAATTATAAATCTATAAATCTAAAAATATATTATAAATTTAAAATTATAAATCTATAAATCTAAATCTAATCTATCTAAGTGCGAGATACCTAATTAATTTAACTACCGTAATATTCTTTTTAATATCAAGTAATTAATACTTGCACTGATAGCCGAATGACAAGCGCTCTGACGCTGGGTGTCACAGGTGTCGTCGAGTCCTTGCGGAGCAATGGATGTTTGTAGTGGTTCGGAATTCACTTTAAACGGTAGGTCCTGGTCTAATATGGTAATAGTGTATTGAGTCTAGGGCTGAAATGCGTTCCCCATAAAGAGAAAAACATCTCCTGACTCGAAATCTACCAGCAGGCAGACGGCCTTCGGCCCACCATGGCGCTGTTACGCCACTGATGATGATGAGTTAGGAATGAATATAATGCTACATATCCTATTCCTTTTAGATTATTTATTTTATAAGGGAATTTGTTTCTTTTGGTAATTAAAATAATACAATGTATCATTTCCACAATTTAAAGTTCATTTTCGTTCTAGTTTACTCTTTTTCTTTACATTATACGGCTTCGTGAAGTACTGCCTTTTTGTGTTTAAACTAACGATAATGTTACTTATAGGCGTGTTTAAAAAATCCATTTGAAGAATGCCACATTGTTGATCCCAAATAAATGGAGCCGCTGTTTAAGTATATTGGATGAAAATAAAATAAAGACAACTTAATGCTTCTCATTTTTTACGTCTCAAAGGCCAATGAATTCGATTCATTAATTCACGCTTCATTTCTCACCAAGAATCTTATAAATATATCGTTTGGGGTCGAAGTAATGGAGCGAATTCAGCGGAAAAAGAAACTCTTTCGCTTTTAAGAGGTTTTATTACATTAGAAGATCAAATAAAATTTTTTTTTTCGGGGTAAAGACTTTTACTGTATATGTATATACATAAGCCTCAATGTAAATTTTTCTCTGAATCTATTAAAAAGGATTATATTTTTTTTTTTTTTTTTTTTGCTACTTGGTAAATAAATTAAGCACAGCTATTCAAGAACACATAATTCGATTTCAAATCGAGATTTTTCTTATTGGTCACTGGAAAATGATGAATGAAATTAAGAACTAAGAAAAATCAGCCTGTTTTTTTTACGATTATATAAAAATGCAGTAAAACTTTTTAACATACTTTTAAGCCTATTGATCAAGGAAGGTAAAAAAAAACAAAATTCTTTCTTTTATGAGGAATTTCGAAAAAATAAAATGAGATTATAAATATAGGTAGCGCGATAATTATTAGACAAAATTAAAGTTAAAATGGCTAGAAAAATATTACTTTCGTTTTATAAGGAGTTTTAATTTAATTAGAAGATAAAATAAAATTTTTTTTTTCTGGGTAAAGACTTTTATTGTATTTGTGTATACACAAGTCCTCAATGTAAATTTTTCTCTGATCTATTAAAAATGATTATTTTTTTCTTTTTGTTTTTGCTACTTGTTAAATAAATTAAGTACAGTTATTCAAGAACACATAATTTGATTTCAAGTCGAGATTTGCTTATAATTGGCCACTGGGGAATGATTAATGAAATAAAGAAATAAAAAACAGTCTGTTTCTTGTGATTATATAAATATGAAGTAAAACTTTATGCAAACTTTTAAGCCTATTGATGAAGAAGGGTAAAACAAAATAAAAGAAAATTTTTGTTTTATCTTTCTTCATCAATAGGCTTAAAAGTTTGTTAAAAACTAAAACGTGGACAAATTAAAACTAAAACGTGGAAAACTAAAACTCTTCTGGAAACTAAACTTTCTAAATTAAACTAAAAACTTTTCTGGAAACTAAACTTTTTTCTAAACCAAACTAAAAACTTTCTGGAAACTACGTTTCTAAATACTCGCATTTCTGAAAAACATAAAATATGATTATAAATATAGGTTGCGCGAAAATCATGAGATAAAATCATAGTAAAAAAAAATCTGTCCTTATAATCTTACAGTAAAAATACAATAATAATAAATTTAAGTGCGAAATAGGGGACTGATTGGCGAGTGGCTAGCGCTCGGTGCCACAGGTTTCGAATCCTGGCGGTGCCATGGATGTTTGTAGTGGTTCGAATCCACTTTAAGCCGTAGGTACCGGTCTCATATTACTGTAGAGCCTTGTCACGGAGCCCAGTCAAAGTTATCACCCACGTCCTTCCTAAATTGTATAGGGGCAACTCAGCTCTAGGCACAGTAATGTGTCGCGGTGTAGTAGTAGAGATAAATTTTTAAGTCTCTTGATGAAGAAAGGTAAAACAAAATTCTTTCTTTTTGAGGAATTTGTAGAAAAAAATAGCATGCGATTATAAATATAAGTTTCTCGAAAAATATTACATAAAATCATAGTTAAAAAAATGTCCTTGTAATCATAAATACAAAAGGTAATAAATCTAATGCCAGATAGGGAGCTGATGCCCGAGTGACTAGCGCTGTGGCTCTTGGTGCCACAGGTTTCCAGCCCCGGTGCCATGGATGTTTGTAGTGGTTCGAAATTGACTTTAAATCGTATGTCCCGGTCTTATATGACCGTAGAGAGATACAAAGCCTAATCAGACTTCTTCTCACCCACATCATTCCCAAAGTGTAAAAGGGCAACTCGTTTCAAATTGTGACGTCACCTAGAATTTCAACCACTGATACTACTTCTTCCACGATTAGTCAGATAACACATCATGATCCCGTTTAATGATGATGGCGACGACATCGGCGTATGTCCTGGTCTAATATGACATTTGGACATATGGCTGATTATCCTACCCAGTAAAAAGAAAAGATCTCATTTTTTTTGGAATCTGCCAACAGCCAGAAGGGGCTTTTGCCATCATGGGGTTGTTGCGCCATAGAAGACGTACGAGATATCAAATTAGCTCTCATGATATTCTTTTTAATATCATGTATTAACAAGTAGAAATTGATAGTAGTTTTGGTAAGCTGTTTAAACTAATATAAATTATTAAAAGTGCATAAAATACACATAATTACTCTTCGTCTCATTGAATAACTTTTTAAAACTTCATAATTTATCAGGTGTCTGCCAACACATAAAATAAAAACGAATATTTTTTGACTTTTCATTCTGCAAGAAACCAATGAATTTCATATGTAAATTTCTTAATTTTGCTGTTATATTATAATTAATGAAGACATTATGTTTTTATGGGTTTTAATTTTTTTAAACATAATTTTATAATGGGTCCAATAATATTCGGGTACTGTTTATATGGATAAATGTAGAAAAAATGAATTATTTTTTTTAAAAAATGCAATGAGATATACACAAAATAATATAAGAAATCTAATGCAACCAATGCGTGCTACACAAGAAAAGGATTACTGATCTGGATTGCGAAAAGAATCCACAATATTTCAATAAAGTGGAATAAAAGTGTCAAATACAAGCCAGTTTTTATAAAAGCATCATATTGTATATTTTATAAAGCATATCATTTCTCATAATGCTAAAAATTTGTTTTAGACATTGATGGGCCTAATGTTTAAGAATCGCCGATATAGCCGCCCCCGCCCCCCAAAAAAAATATGTTATATATATTATTTATATATAGGTTATATAATATTAGATACACTAATGCATGCTAAGAATGAATAATATAT
Organism: Caerostris extrusa; assembly: GCA_021605095.1. Lineage (NCBI taxonomy): Eukaryota > Metazoa > Arthropoda > Arachnida > Araneae > Araneidae > Caerostris > Caerostris extrusa. Next base: position 52,960 of record BPLR01003208.1, on the reverse strand, counting down.
GTTCAAATATATATTTTTAAATATATGTTTATAAATGTATAAGCCACTTCAATGCATGCTAATGCATGCCTATATACACATCACCCTAAAATTTAAAATAAGAACAGATCAGCAATAATTCTGTGGTTTGTCCCTCTGAAAAATCAAATTACCACTTTGAATTATGCATAAAAATGTCACGAAACAAATTAAAATAAATATTATATATAAAAATAAGAACAATATAGAAATAAGAAAAATATGCCAATGAAAGAAAATTAAGTAAATCAATAAGAGTAGATCATAAAAAAGAAATTTAAATCTATAAGAATAGCTCATAAAAGAAGTTTAAATAGCCCAACAAGAATAGAACATGAAAGAAATTTAAATCAATCATTAAGAATACACACGAAAGAAAATTAAATAAATAAGAGTAGATCATTAAAAGAAATTTAAATCAATCAATAGGAATAGTTCATGAAAAAAATTTAAATAAACCAATTAGAATAGCTCATGAAAGAAAATTAAATAAATCAATAAGAATAGATCATGAAAATATATTTAAATAAATACGAATATTAAGAATAGAACATGAAAGAAATTTAAATCAAACATTAAGAATAGACACGAAAGAAAATTAAATAAATAAGAACAGATCCTGAAAAGAAATTTAAATAAATCAATAAGAATAGATCCTGAAAATAACTTTAAATGAACTAATAAGAATAGATAATGAAAGAAATTTAAATAAACAAATAAGAATTGCTCATAACAGAAATTTAAATAAACCAAAACGAATAGATCATGAAAAGAAATTCAAATAAATCAATAAGAATAACTCGTGAAAGAAATTTAAATAAATCAGTACGAATAGATCATGAAAAGAAATTTAAATCAATATTAATAGATCGCGAAAGATAATTACATAAGTCAATAGAATAGATCACGAAAGAAAATTTAAAAAAATCTACAAGAATTTAAATCAATAAGAATACACGAAAGAAATTTAAATCAATAAGAATAGCTCATGAAAGAAATTTAATAATTGGCTGAAGAAATGAAAAACACGGTTCTCGAAAACAATATCCATAATTTTATGGATAAAAACACCATCTTCAGCTTGGCAATCAATGTCAGATGTATAATACACGTTGTGGATATTGTCATTGAATTTCCTCGTTTTTTATTGCAACGGACCTATCCGTTGAATTCAAACATATACCATTTTGAATATTTCCTGAACAAGTTGCCATTGAACCTCAAGTTTGCCTATAAACATACATTTAATTGTAAATTTTTTTTTATCACACAAGCAAATTCATTTTGAAGGAGAAAGTCAGATTCGATTGTCTGCTTAACAATCTTATTTTTGTATAAAAATATTTTATTCAATTTTCCTATTTGATTGCCGACAGGATAAGGTCCTTTGTCAACGAAGAGCTAGACTGAATGCAAAATTATTTTTACCCAAGAGAAATAAACCATCATGTTACTGAATCTATACAAAGCCGCGTCATATCTGCTAGTGAACACTATTTTTAGCCATTTATCGTTGCAATAATAATATTATCTTAATTTTTTCTTAAAATTTCTGAAAGAATTTGCAGATGAAAAATTTTTTTTTTATTAATTTACCAATCTTATCACGGAGGATTACCAATTTTTAATTATAATAGTTATTAAATATAGTAAAACGTTATTTTTTGTTATGGTTTTATCCTTTGTTAACTCTCCTTATAATTTTAACAGAAATATTTAATCAAAGTTAAATTTTTTAATAAGAAATCTTTTTTAAAGTCAAACCCGGATGATAATTTTTTTTGCGATTATATACTTAATAATTATTAAAAATCTTCATTTCAAATTTTCATAATTTTTCACAATGAAAGCTGATAAGGCAGCTCTTATATTTTGTATTTTCAGTAATTAATTGCATAGAGGTACATATTTCAGTTTTTTTTTTATTTTGACGATGACATTCATTCTAATTAAAACCATAATGAGTCTGGAGAACTTTCTTAATATCTTCTCACAAAGTCATGATCCAATTTTTCATTAAATTCTTTTACATTGTTTTCTGAACATCTGCCGTAATTTAAATAACCTTCTTTAATTAAGACCTTCCGCTACAAAGACAAAAATTGGAATCATTTTGTGGAATGCCGAGGGGGAAAAAAGAACTAAATGAAGATGGCTTTCATTTCGCATTAATACAATTTCTTTTGTTTATTCACCTGATAGTAAGTTCTTTCGATTGCATGCCTTTTTAAACAAAATCCTTATTTTTACTAATATCTCATTGCCTACTGATTAAATAATTGAAATCAACAATTAGCATTTATATGGGATATAGTAAGTTTTATATTTTCTAGTGCATAGATTTAAAATATTTTATAAATATGTAAATATCTTTGAATCTTATTTGGTAATTGATATAAATAGATTTAAAAAAAAAGCATATATCGACTTTAATTTATTAAAAAGTGGTTACAGTTAAAATAAAAATTAGAAATTGTTGCCGTGCTTCCTCCTAGACATTGGCACGAACGCCTCCTGTGGCGTTCGAGAGAAACGGTCAATTAAACTCAAGACTTTCCCCGAGAGGAAGTACAGCGCAACCCGCTCAGAAACATTTAGTTTACTGTCTCTGATCCGAAGAAAATGTATTTTGAGCACTTCCGCACATTAGTTGGCCTACAGACTCTCACACAGAGAGGAAATATATTTCTCGTCCCCTGCGCGTGCGTATCCGAGTTTTGGGTTTTCGGCTTAGATGTGGAGTCCTTCCACAAATTGCAAATGCTATGCTATATGTATGTATGCTAAGGCTATATATATATATATATAGTCTTTGATTCGCCTTAAAATATATATATATATATATATTCATAGCCTTAGATTTTTTAAAACGTCAGCAGCTTGTCTCACTTATCTGATCTATTTGTTTGGAGTCCCAGTTCCGAAAACCCTCAAATCTTGTAATCAGTGTAAAATGCATGTTTTGATTAGTAAATAAGTTCATCCTATTGATGTTAATTTGTTGAAATCTAAAATGATCCTTTTTTATTGTTTTTGAGAATTAAGAAAACGGTATATTATTGTACATTTATAGATTTTCCATATTAATGAACCGCGTTTCAACGTGTCATTTATAAATTCAAAGTTTAAGATTCCGAAATTTAAGATCGCGAATTGAAGAACATTGCTCCCATTACTAAATCCATTTTTGTTGTTGACATATTTTCCATTGTTCTTTCGTAATTTTCAACTTTAAATGTGTAACACTTTCAACGTTTATCAAATGAGAACCACAGAGAGCATGCTACGTTGCATTCAACAAAGTGACAGGACACATTTGAAACAAGTAGTTGCGGCATCAACATCTGAGGGTTCGTACCTACCTAGGTCATCTAGGGTTTTTACCTCCTCATCGGCAAGGGATTTAATTTCAAATGTACTGATTTAATATGGTGATTTCCATCAAACACATGATACATTTTAGTTCAGCATCGATAAACAAGTTTCGAATAAACTCTCCCAGATCGAAATCTCAACGGTCTATATACCACTAGGCCTAAACTCAATGTTTGTGAATACTTAGAATGGTTCTAGAACAATAAATAAGTATAAATAATGGGAAAACGTCCTTTTTCTAATCATCAGGTGTCATTAATCAAGCAGGAATTCTTGCGAAAAAGTTACTTAGGCACTTGGAAACCTAATAAATCATTGGGATATTTTTTTTTCCTTCCTTAACTGTGTTTCGGGTGGCAACTTAATGGCTATTATCGAAATACTGATACCAATCAATTTAAGTGCAAGTAAGAGAATTGAAAATAGCTAGTATGTACAGTTAATGCATTAGGAAACAATGAATGTTTAAATGCTTCAAAATTTAAATCAAAGTTTAAATTATTTTAATGAAAATAATTTATAATGGACATTTGGTTTGATATTTTTTGTAATATCGAAGCCTTGATATTAATTAATTAAATTTAAAATTTACACCAACACTAAAAATATCTCAGTCTAATAATTTTATGGTTTTACAATTTTTTAAAATTAATTATGAATACATTTGTAATCTCAATGCCTATTTTTACAAGTTATTTAAAATATTATTTTACATCATAATTCTCAAATATATAAATAAATTTCATCCATTTTTAACAGTTTATAAATTTCATCCATTTTTAACAGGTTATAATTTCATCAGTTTTTCAGTTATATTCATTCGTTACACTATCCATCTTATAAAGCATATATATATAAAATTAGAAATGAAATACTAAAATATTACTTACTCTGTCCAATAATAATAATAATAGTTGATGGATTTAATTTTTCCCATAATAATAGTAGCAAAAAAATAATTATAGAACGCAGGATTTATTTTAACTAGACATTTTATATCATTACTAGTATTACTACTTTATTATTATCAAAAATAGATTAAAATAATCCGTAAATTAAAAATATGTTTTTTCAAATGCAGCTGAAAATACAGAGACAGTTAATATTTATGCCATATGCAAGGGCTGCACTGCCGTTACTCATTTAGCACTATCCAGGGGGTCACGTGTAGCTTGAAGATAGGCTTCGGACGCGAGTAACACCAACTCCGCAATGCTGTACGATCCTATTAGAGATACTATTGACAGTTGAATCAATCTGTTGCACTTGAAATGTTTTGCAGCTGACATAATTGCAACTTTTAATTTTCTTTTTGCATCAACGACTTCATCACTGCATGAAAACTTTCTCTTTTTTTCAACTTATTTTACAATGGGCTGATGTTCAACAGAAAGAAAACAATTGATTAGTAATAATTAGTTTAACTTAAAAGCCGACAGATTTGACAAATTAAATGTTAGATGTTATGAAACATTGATTTTGATTCAAAGCATCTCAATTTTGTGTCGCAGATTCTCGTTTAAATGTTCTACAATGCAATACACTACTAGCAATTCCTACTATTATTATGGGACATGGACAGTATGTGATTAGTATAATGTTACATATTATTTTTTAAAAACATATAGCTTATTATAAATTTATTACGTAATATTGACACTTCGATAGTTGAGTCATTCTGTTGCACATGAGTTATTTTGCAGCTAACATAATTGCACCTTTATGCAAATTTTCGTTTTTCTTTTGATGCATCAACAGCTCCCTTATTGCTTGAAAACTCTTTTTTCAACTTAATTTACAATGGCCTGATGTTCAACTGAACTAGAATAACTGATTCGTAATAATTAGTTTAACATAAAAATTAAAAAAATTTGACAAATTAATAGTTGTTTAACGTAAAGATAGAAAGATTTCAGAAAATAATAGTTTACAGAAAAAATTGAAAGATTGTACATAGCAAATGACAAATGTCATGAAACATTAATTTTGATTCAAGGCTTCGCAATTTTGTATTGCAACATAACTTACAACTGCATTCGCTAAAGATTCTCGTTATAATATCCACGTCCTTCTATTGTTAAAGGACATAGAGATTCTGAATTAATATGCATTATGTGTTTATTATGATAATGTATATCCTTTTATTATTTTTAAAAGCACAAAACTTAATATAGATTTATTACGTAATATCACATACATTCTCCACAATATTCGTTAATTGCGTCTTAAAAATGTTTCCTTCACAAAAGTATGTTAATGCTTTAAACCACGATCTACTTATTACAGGAAATGAAACCCGTAATAATGATAACAAAATAAACTAATGATCTTCGTAAAAATATTTACACAGCCACCATAGCAATAGGGAAACAACTATAATGAAGCATAAATTATAATCAAGCCTGTCATATAAAATGAAAATCTTTTTTAAGGCTCGTTTAATAGATGATTTGTGGAGTAAAATAAAAACGAAACATGTCATTAAATACCAAACAAATTGGCATTGTACTTGCTGTAATATGCATTTGTTTCCTGAAACGTAAGTGGTTTTTTATATTCCTATTACAATTTGGTAAGATTAAGATAGATTTCTAATTCTTTTTGTTTATTTATTTATTATTCGCTTTGCCAATTTTAATAACAATTAAATCAGAAACAATTTTTCATAAATATTTTGGACATCGTGAAATAAATGCGACGTGCTTTCTCATTGAATGCTGCGTCCTTATATACATCCTTTTTTATGCAAAAACCTTTATTATTTAATTTTTTACATTGGTGATAAATGTTTATGAAAGAAATATATTGAATTCATCTGCAAACTTTCGTTTTTAAATGAGCTTAGGGATTAAATGTAACATGTTTAAAACTAACATGTTTAAAACATGTTACATTTAATCCCTAAGCTCATTTAAAAACGAGCATGTTTAAAACTAACAGGTTTAAAGCATGTTACATTTCGTTAAAGCATGTTACATCCCTAAGATCATTTAAAAACGAAAGTTTGCAGGTTAATTCAATATGTTTCTAACTATATAACATGTTAAAAAAGGTATTAAGCAAAGCATACATGAATAATAGGAAATCTACCACAGATGTGACATCGGGAATTTAAATTAAGAAGCCGTTAAGCCAACTAAAATATTTGTTGGTATTTAATTATATTACGAATTTTAGGTACTTAATTTGATCTTTTAAATTAAAAATTAGGTAAGAATGCTATGGGGTAAAATATCTGAAAATCAACAAATTATTTGAACATAGATAAGATCTAGAAAATAGTGCACTGTGTCTATTCATTGCGCAACTAACATGTTTCGGTTCGAATCTACTGTACTTGTCAGGTTTGGTTTGTCGCTATACGGTCATTTTCTTCTCAATTTTGGGTTAATTAGACTGAGGCTGCTTTCAAGAGTCCCGTCGACCATTTTGAAAACGTGTTTAAGGAGCCTGACATCGACATTAAGGAAACCTTGTGGGAGTTTTCGGGGTTTTTTTTCCTCTCATGCTCAACAGTTCTCCTTGAAAACTGTGTATGTCCTTTGCCCCCGATGGGTGCTCCGTTCCAGGCCCTCTCGTGTGCAACTCTTAAGCCCCTTTTCTCCCCCTCCTCTTCAGCTAGGGCTAAGTAGCCCTCTATCATTTAGAAGGCTGAGAGTGGAACACCAGTGGGCCTAAGGTATACCAAGAACAGCTCATTGATGGGTGTTGAGTTAAGGATAGTGCCTTTGGTGAAGACCTTTGGGAGTAAATGTCCCTATTTTTACTAGATGCAGCCTCCGGTTTTGTCACAGAGAATGCATATGATATGTGTTTAAGTTAAAGAGAACACCGCGGTTATTTACAGAGAATAGATGCTGGCCACATTTCAATTACAGTGAGTAAATGGGGCCCACTACCTTAATAAGTCTGTGCTTCCTTGGTCTATAGTAACTTCTTGAAAAATAAGTATATTTATTTAATAAGCAGATTTCTCTACAATTATTCAATGAGTGTCAGTTGCTTTTTAAAGGTTTCCATTCAATTTTTGTACAGTATTATTAGTTGCTGTTGGGCTGGATTTGTGATTATTTTTCTGATTTTCTCGCGATTATCACTGTGAACATTTCATTCCATTAAAATACGCATAGAAGGGCTATTATGATTTTTTTTCCGTTTGTTAATGAAAAACATATTATCTTCCAAATTTCCCATTTGGTAAAATTGAATGCTGTACTAAATTGATCGAATCAGGGGATAACTGTTCCAAATGAAGCATTCATAAATGAAAATGTGTTGATTTAATAATGATATTAAGGGCTATATTTATCGTTATGTTTAACAAATTGCTGTATAGTGCTTCTTTATAATAATTAACTGAATTTAATGCAAAATTTGTATATTTCAGCTTCTGGCAGTGACGTCATACGTATGTATACAATTAAATTATCTTCATTATTTAAAAAAATCCTTTTTTATAAATTTCACATAATTATTTAGATTACTAAAATTGCCATTTCTTTTGCAGTTGCAGGTGCCCATTCAAGTAAGATGGATTCTTCATTATAAAATTTCCATGTTAAATTTACTAAATCAATAATCTTTCTAATTATTTTTAATATTTTAATAAATTATTAATTTTAACACATTTATATCTATATACAAATTAATACCTAATTTAATTGTGATCAACTACAGTCTTATACGTTTTTTTTGTGTGTTTTATTTTTGATTATTACACGATTTCTTGATATATACTATTTTTTTTTTTCTAATTTTTATTAAAATTATCATTATTTTATCCATTTATTATAAATTTGTTAAAATAAAATATGAAATTTTATCTATTAATAAAACTAATTTACATTAAGAGCAATGATTTGCACACATTTTCCTAAACAAGCCGGAAGAATATGGGTTCTCTGATTTCAATATTAGTAAGACAGCCCAGCTCACTGACTAATGATAAGAAAGTTCAACTCATGGCCCATTAATAATAGTGAATAAGCCCAATTCAGGGTCCAGGGCGAATAGTAAGAAAACCCTACTCATGGACCAGTATTAATAGCAAGAAAGCTCTTACCATAGCTTACGATTAACAACAAGAAAGTCCTATTCATGATCAAGAAATAATAGTAAGGAAGCCTAATTCATGGTGAAGGATTAATAGTAAATATTATAGACCAGAACTAATAATAAGAAAGCCTTATTCATGTCCAGGATTATTATTAAGAAAGCCCTAATGTCCCAGAACTAACAGTAAGAAGGCCTTACTCATGGCTCAGGAATAATAGTAAGAAATCCACGATAATAGTCCACGATTATTAGTAAGAAAGTTTAAATCATTGTCCAGGCCTAATAGTAAAAATTCTTTATTACCTAATTATAGTCCAGGACTATTAGTAAGAAAGCCTTGCTCATGGCTTAAGACTAACGATCGCTTGTAGCTTACAGAAAAGTGCAGGTTCGAATGCAGTTAATAATATTTTATAATATATTGTCTATTCTTTCAGTAACATTACTAATTATATATTTTTCTATTATTTAACTACATAAAAAATAACGCTGTTATAAAAAAGCATTGTATGCAATTTTTGGGAAATTTAAAGAATTTTGTTCAAAATTAGAAAATATCCTATTAATGTGAACTAACGCATTTTATGAGTCATTAGCATGAGTGCACAATTGTAGAATAAATAGACAAATATCATTCAGAAAGATACCTTAAAATTATTACAGTATTTTATAACTTTATATAAACAAAATCATGCCATGCTGTTTACTTATTTTAAGACTGTTTTTGTTTCCATGAGGTTTAGCCCTACCACCTCATGCAGAGACCGAGCAGCAAGATGACCATCCTGACCAAACTCCTGAAGACATCAATAACATGCCGTCAGCTAGAATGGATCATGACGGAATTCCTTATCAATGAGAATCTCTGAAGACACAAGAAATATTCCAGAATGCAAATTTATGTTCGTTGCCGGAAAGTAGGCTAAACAGATTGTTTTCATTATGGATATCATATTGTTAACCATTCCTATATTATGAAAACTTTAGTTACATTATGAGAATAATAAAATATTAAATGAGCTGCTTCATTATTTTATTAATTATATTCGTTCTGATTTGCCAACTTATTAATGAAAAATAAACATCCGGTTTTACGTCGGATATGAGCAAATCCGTTATTTGTTAAGGACTACTTTACTCAGACATACACAGACAAATACAATTTGAATAGAAAAAAATTGTTAATGAGGAATATTTTTCATCCAATTCTCTTTTGTTATTAGAAAATTAAAATTTTGTTTATTTAAAGTTAGAATGATTGTTTGCTTAATCACAATCTTCATACGGTTATATTTGAATCCATCCGAATTAGCAGTTTGCCAATTTTCAAAATGCCAATTTTTTGCTGATTCAAAAATAATCTTATTTTGTAAAAAATATTCATAGAAACAAAAATTTTCAAAATACAATATAACAAAATTTTTCAAAAAAAGTAATTTTAATCATTTTTTTAAAAAGATCAAGGAGTTTTTATTAAAGTACTAAAATATTATCTGTGTCAATAAAATAACTAAAATATCCAATGTCAATAAAAATAATATTAGCCAAACCAAGTCAAATTTTTCTTGTAGTAATTTTACGAATATTTTTTCACACATTTCTGCGTTCATACAGTCTTATGACTTCCTTAAGCATATTAGCCGGCCATATGCTTAATATGCATATTTAATGGAAATATGCAAATTTTCGACTATACTAATGTATTAAGAAGAATCTGAGAAATAAATTCAACGGCATTTGTCGAACTCATATTCCTATAAAAACATTTTTTTTCGTAATCTAGTATTTTTATAGCAGTAAAGGTCTAGTATTTGCATTCATTTAAAATATTATCCTATAAAAACAGCAGGTGCCGAAGTTTAATAGAATAGTTGGATAAAAGCAATACAAAATGGTACATTTTATTCACAAATATGCTATGATATATATGTATCATAGCATATATAATACATTAAATCTTATTCATTAGTATGTAATACATTAAATCTTATTTATTCTTAATAATAGAATAGTTTCTATAAGGTTTTCTTATATTGTGGATGAAAGAGAGCTTTTTAATGGCTCAGTGCTCAGAAAAAGTCTCTCAATAGTTACTTGATTTGCTACTAAAGCAGCAACTGTCTTCACTCGTGGTGGTATTATGGAAAGATACAATTGTATTGTCTCCTTAACATTTCATTTTAACATTAATTTACAGAATTGTGGAAAAAATAACAAATAATTTTATCATTTGTTGTATTTTTAAACCGACTTCTGACTTAAAAAATGCCTGACTCCCGACTCTTTGCTTACGACTACAACTCACCACCTCTCGCTGTAACCATTTATTCAAATGTTTTTGTTGATGCAGATGGTAATACAGTGACAGTTTATCTTTATGCCTTAAGCAAGGGCTGCACCGATGTTACTCATTTAGCACTACCCAGGGTGTACGTGCAGCTTGAAGATAGGCTGCGGACGCGAGTAACACTACCCATACAACGCTCAACGATTCTATTAGACAGGGACCTAGGGTTTCAAGTGGATTCCGAACCACTACAAACTTTCATATCACCGCCGGAACTTGAATCGAAACCTGTGGCACCGAGCCAGAGAGCTACTCGTCCATCAGGCCTCTCAAGTCAAATGTATTTCTAATCATTTAACAAGGCTCCATGATTTTTCTTTAACATTATGAAACATCATTAGTTAAACTTAATAATATTAATTTATTATAAAATACATAATAATAACACAAATCATATATGTATATGAAATACTTAGTAAAATAAGCATTACTACTGACAAAACAATATAAGGAATATTTAAGGATAAATTACATTGGGCATGAATATATCAGTCTTATCATAGAAGGTAAAAAGGCAATTGAAAAAGGAGGCCCGCCCCTGGATTTTAGAAGAGCTCCTTGTCGAATTAATAAAAAAAAAAAAAATGATTACACCCTTTTTATGTTTCAGAAATATAAAAATAAGAACAGCTTGTTGTAATAAATAATTATTTATTCAAGAAGATTTAAAAGATTAAACTCAATAAAACGAACATTTTTTTTTTCCATTTTTTTTTGAATAAAACGAATGATTAAGTTTTTTTTTTATTAACTACTTTTACATAATTATTTGTACTACGTATAACTTAAAAAATCGGTTATATATCAGTTCAATTATACAAAAATATTGAAATAAACGACCTGCATAAGTCTCTCATTAAAGAAGGCAATTTATTTTAAAACAAACAACTTGTTTACATTTATAGCAGTGTTTTCGAAAAGTGAATCTCCCCCACCATGTAATATATATATATATATATATATATATATATATATATATTACATGGTTTTTATATATATATATATATATATATATATATATATATATATATATATATATATATATATATTAGAAAAAACTGTTATTAAAAAGAATACAGATGTATTTTAAATTTTAAATAAGCAAATGTATAAAAAACATTTTCTTTTCCTTTGCATTTTTCTCAGTTATTATGATAATAAATTTCTTTTTCAACGAATAAAACAGACGATGAAATATGTTGGATTTCTTATTGATAATTTAAATGCTTGGAGTTACGTGAAAAGCGAATAGCAAAACATAAAAAAAAAAAAATATGTTAAAAAAATATATTTTTATAAATGAACTTACAAATAAATGCAAAGTAAGTATTGAATTATGTATTACCAAACATGTAGCATTTGTAAAGAAATAAATAAATAAAACAAAATGTAAATAAAATAAGCTACTCGCAAATACAGAGGGTAAAAAGGTAAGTGCTTATTAATTAAGCTGAATCACAATGTTAATAAACGTAATGGAGCGTTTTGATTTTTCGTCAGAGAGTAGTTGAGTTCGAAATTTAACAAACTAAGCCTAAAGGAAAGATTCCATATTATATGCAGGGATTGAATTTGAAGTCAGTAATGCCTTTCTATTGGGATCAAGGACAAAACTACAAAACCCCAACTATCAGACTCGGGGCTGTTTTGAAACTTCTGTTGGTAAATGTGGAATTAGAGTATCATGTCTCATTTATACATCCTAGTTAACGTTTAATCTGCTATAACGTAGAGAAGTACCATAGTGGTCCAGTGATAAAGGCTGCAGACTCATAGCCAGCAGTTTCAAATTCTCTAGCTGCATCTGTTGCATCTGACAATGTTTTCAGAAACGAGAAGGCTCAGTGACGATTGGGACAACTCGTGTAAAGAATATGGCGGAGGAATCAGCGTTAACAAGAATGCTCGCAAATAAACCTACTACTCTAATTCTATGTTTTAATAAAACGATTTTCAACAAACTGTGCCAATGTTGGTATCTGGAGGTTCATACTTTTCATCTACAGCTTAATGAAAGAACGTTCGGTCCTACAGACTCGTCGTATCCATCACAAGTGCAGATGGGCCTGAATGACCGAGTGCCTAGCGCTCTGGCCTCAGTGACACAGGTTTCGTGTTCGAATCAAGTCCTGGCCGTACCATGGATGTTTGTAGTAGTTCGGAATCCATTATAGGCCGTAGGTCCCAGTCTTATATTATTGTAGAGCGTCACAAAAGCCAATCAGACTTCTCATCCACATCCTTCCCAAACTATATTGGGGCAACACTGCTCTAGGCACAGTGACGTGATTGGGTGTGGTGTACTAGTAGTAGTAGTAAAGAATATAACAATAATGAGTCAGCCTATTAATTATTTATAGGCTATTATTTTTCCTTAGACGAGCAAATTTAGTGCAGTTCTCCCAGCAATGTCTATGCTTTCAGTAACGACACTTGATAATGATAGTGACAGCGTGTGGAAAGCTTGTCGAATTGATAATCGAGCAACCGTTTAAAAATATACCAGGCTTTCTCCCATGCAATGCATAATTTGGGGGCACTTTCCCTAAAAGGCCTACTGCTTTCAGAAACCAGTAGATTCTATAGCGATTGTTTCAACGTTTGTAAAAATATCACAGCGATAGTCAGGCTGCCAAGTAAAAATTAACCGCGCTTTTCCCCACACAACACGCAAATGTGGTATAGTTCTTCAGCCATGCCCTCACCTCATCACTCGTCTTTTTGGGCTGTTAAGGCATACATTTTGAGCATGCGATACACAATTAATTGATACAGACACAAAATTTTGTAAATAATATTATTTTTTTTAAAATATCAATGACCCTATGTTAAAATGCTTGACAATCGAGAACAGCAACATTTGTCATTGACATACAGGGTGATTATAATTAAAGTCCTACTTTCAAAATGCTGTAAAGAAAAAGAGCCCTTCGTCACAATGAGTTCAGATTTGAATTGAAGATACTTGAAGAAGGGGAAACGGTATGAACCAAACAATAGTTTCTCCGATTTTCCCATCTCATTGGGTATTAACTTGCCGTGATGGGTGTGTCCCCTTCCAATAACAGTGTCACAATTGTTGAATGACTTGGAAACCATTCTTTCCGACAAAAGACCGAAACAATCCAGCGCATTGAAAACTACAGTTGGTCTAATGTACAACTCATGCCAAATACGTTGTCATTTCGATTCAAAATAACACTGGCAGCCGAATTCACTTTCTTTAGGCCGCTTACAGCGCCATCTATTAATACACCTTGGAACTGTTTTTGATGCCGTACCGTTTTCCCTTTCTCCAAGTATCTTCAGTTCAAATTTGAATTCATTGTGACGAGCGGTTCTTTTTTTACAGCATTTTGAAAGTGGGACGTTAATTATAATCATCCTGCTTTAACATATATCCATAGTACAATTAAATTACCATTTATTATATTCTAATCGATATAATCTTTATGATTTTAAACATTTTTAGATTTATATTCGTTAATCCCTCACCCTCACCAATAACGTGCTGAATGTAAGTAGTTCAGTAGTTCTAAACATTTGCAAGCATCAAAAAATTCTTTCAAGTTGTTTTTTTATTAGTGTTTTATTTCTTTAAAAAAATTTTAATAACAAAAATGAATGATTGTTCTCGTGAAATACCAAACAAAAGAAAATATTTTAAAAAATTATGAAATAAAAGTTTTTGAATAAATATTTATATTTAAATGTCTGAAATATTTTCCATAACTTTACGTAATTTTTATTTCATAAAATTCATTATTCCAGTTTAATTATGGAAACCAATCTTTACCAAGGAAGAAAATGAGAACACGCATGCTATCCTCTTTCACCACAATAAAAAATAAGAATGTAAGAAACTAGAATTTCCGAATTTATTATATTACTACATAAGAACAGTTAAATTTCTTTGATTAATGATACTCAAATATGAAGTTAATTTTAAAAGATTCTTTAAAAGAAAATTTGCAATTAAGGAATGAATGGGATCAAATACACAGAGGAAATTTATTTCTAGAGTTAATCAACTGGCTGCTCAAATATTATTTCTGAGTCAATATTGTTCCAGTACTTATTTAAGTATTGAAATTAAACTTTATTCAACATGTGAAATAGTGGTTTGTTATTAAAATAAGGATTGTTTTCAGATAGAAAACTAATTTATCCAATGTAGAGGGAATATTGATAGTTTATGAAATTATGAGTTCTTTGTTTTCCTTACATATTTTATGTTCATAACAGCGTAAGGGAAGATAATTAAGTAATTACATGAGGTGAAATTTTTTTTTTATATTTGGGTGTCATCTTAAGTTAAATTAAGTTTCAAAGTTATAGCATGTACTCAATTTAAATAGCTCTTGCAAAATGAAAGACATTTTTATTTGATGCTTACTTATTCCAAAGAGATGCCTTTTAATTTATGTAATATACTTTTTCTAATATATATGCACACTGGATTTGCATTTTCTGAATAACCGATCTAAAAATAACAGATTATTATTCATTATCGCTATTATATTATTTTTGAACACCACTATTCTTGAGTATCACTTTTTTTCTCATAACCTTCATTCTCAAACATTTCCCATTTCCGTAACATTCCTGCAATTAATCAGTACTTTGGCATGTTTATTTTCCAGGCTATGTAAGTTACTAACAATGCACCTGTATTACTTTTTTTGCAGGTTAACTTTTAATGATTTGTTTTGTTTTTTGATTTCAATCGCTGGGACGAAAACTTCCTTCTTAGACGTATGTTCTTCCTTTAACCTAGCAGCACCAAGCATGAAATATATATGTGTGTGTGAAGCCGGTGGTGTGAAACCATGCATTCAGCAATTCATTTCCTACTACATGGTTGCTGAATCCAGGCATCTTCGTGAAAGGGTAACTAGATGGCTTTTTGTTTTCAAAGGAAAGAGCAAACCTCCGGTATCAAAGACAGTTTCCAGCTGAGAGTGTGTTAAATTATGATACAACAGTATATTAATATACAATATACGAATAGGATTAATTGGTGATTATTAATAATCACCGGATTATCACATTAACATAATATATATATTGATCTGTAGCAGCCAGGAAGACACTGCAAGTAGAAGTAGTAAACCAAGTGGGTTTTTTTTAAAATTCAGAAGTTCTGGGCCTCCTACATTATATCCCTGTTTTTCAAAATTGTGATATTAAAACATATAAGTTTAGTAACAGGTTTATTTGGGGGCATTCTTGTTAACACTGAATCTGTTAGCTTGTAATGAACTGGCCTGATTAGGAAGACTTGCTGTCAGAAGAAAAAATACTTCAAAAAGTATTCTAATTTATTTGCAATTACCATGTCCACCATGCAGGTTACCACAAAATCCATAACTAAGTTTCAACACACTTTTAATCCTTGTATTTTATTGTACTTACAATTTTTCAATGAATAACGTAAAAGTCTTAGATTTCTTTCAAAAAATTAAGAAAACATTGGCAGTGGTTTGAAATTTCGAATAGCTCGATCTGATTAAAAAACAAAATCAAAGTGCAACTAATACATGGTCTAAAGGTATTGCATTCAAGATGAATGGAACACGCTTTTAAGGGTCTCTTTATAAACAATCAATGGAGGGTTGTCATGCATTCTGTGAAGCTGATTGGATGATTATGGGGATACTGATTGGTGCAAGCTAGCATGCAAATGGAGAATAATTGATTTCCTGAGTGTGGTGCCTGTTTTAATTATTGCTTTTAAAAAGGAATCAGAGGACGATAACAATTGGGACAGATTTTTAAACATCTCGACATCAATAATCGATAGAAAATGGAGCTTTTTTTCTTCCATACATTATTCATATGCAGAGAAGAATGGTTGACAAAGTCATAATCTTAATCTGTGTGTCAAGAACTAATCGTGATTGAATTATGCTGATTACCAGGACAATTGACAATTATATGCAATACTCATGCTACCAACCCAAATTATTATTAAGTTTTACATGCTTTTAACCTTTCAAATTATTTTATATTTTAAAAGTTTTATTATAATTACATTGCAAAAAGTCTTGGGTTGAATGTTTTCTATGATGCTGATTAGTAAAAGTTAGCATGTAAATAGAGTATAATTGAATTCCATGTAAACAATCAATGGAGAGTTGGGGAGTTTTCTACGATGCTGATTGGATGATTATGGGGATGCTGATTGCTGAACGCTAGCATGCAAATGGAGGATAATTGATTCCCTGAGTGTGGTGCCTGTTTTAATTATTGGTTTTAAAAGGAAGGAGAGGACTGTGACAATTGGGACAGATTTTTAAACATCTCGTTATCAACCCTCAATAGAAATTGGTGCTGCTTTCTTCCATATGATATTCATATGCACAGAAGAATACTTGACAAAGTAATAATCTTCACCTGCCTGTCAAGGGTCAATCGCTATTTGATTATATTGATCACTAGATATGATTTCAAAAGAAAAACGAAATATAACATATAATATTCAAATTTATATGTAATACTCATGTTATCATGCCAAATTCTTATTAAGTTTTCAGATATTTTTATTCTTTCAAATTATATTATATTTTAAAGTTTTATAATAATAATATTATAAAAGTTTTAGATTTCTTTTAAAAGAGAATGAACTTTATTAACCTGTGTTCTAAAAATCCAGGAATGCTTTTGTCCAGTATAATATGTTCGAAAACTAGTTTTTTGTATTTTGATTTTTACAAACAACACTGAATGATTTCAAGGTATAAACAATATGTTGTTATTGTAATTGTTATGTTGTTATGGTTTACAACAAGTTGTAAAAATCAAAATCAAGCAATAACACCGTCATAATATGACAGAACAGAAATATATACTTGGCTTACTAATCAAATAACTGTTTTGAAGCTAAATTTTATCAATAAATTTAATAATTTTATCTTACCACGACAAATCATTATTAATTTTCCGCACATTTTTAACCTTTCAAAATATGTTCGTTCAGAATATGACCTATTATTAAGTTTTCTAATAATGATAATATAAAAGTTCTGGATTTCTTTCAGGAAAGAAGAATAACCAGCTAGGTCCAGCACAATATGTGCGAAAATTAATAGCAAACAAACAAACAGCACTGAAACTTTTTAGGTAAAAAGCAACAAAAATTTATAAAAGTGTTGAAATCCAAAATCAAACAATAACACCGTCATAATACGAAAACAGAACAAAAATATAGACTTGATTTACTAATCAAATAACTATTTTGAAGCAAAATTTTCATCAACCTAATTTATAGATCGTAATGAAAAGTTCGAAAACAACTAGTTCATCAAAAGAAAAAAAAAAAAGAAAAGAAAAAAAAAAACAGACAGTAGATGCTTGTATGTACATCTTGAACAACCTTTTATTAGGTTAACCTCACCTCAACGATGTTTGAGATCTGTTTCTTGTTTTCAGCAAATCTGCCCTGTTTGGTGGTGGAAGATTTTTTTTTTCCCATTATTTCACTCTATCTGTACCAATTAAGTTTTCTACTTCAAGAACGTATTTGAAAAGAAACTAAAAAAAAAAAAAAAAGATAAGAAGTAAATAATGGAAAAAAAAAACGAAGGCAGTGAATCATCATTATTTGCTGAATTTTTCTTGCTTTATCCATTTGTGGGTTTGAAAGTTTTGTTCTTAAAAAAGAAAACAAAGTTTCGCAGATGGTTTGAAAAGATTTCTGGGTAATTGCTTAAAAGAGTTTCTCATCTGCTGACCTTAAATAAAGACATTAAGTAATTGATTTAGGAGTTCAATATTTCATGATGATATCACAAGATATAGAAAAAAAGTTATCTTTTTTTTCCCTTCTTTGTAGATATTAATTTTATATATGCAACGTAATGGTTTTTATCAAACAATCAATTCTTACGTGAGTTAAATGTTCAAAAGAGAAAGTAATATTGTGATGAGCGTTCTATTTTAATATTAATTATATATTCAAAATCCTTAGATTTTGTCGTGAAAATTCATTTTTATCAATCTTTTACATAATTTATTTTATTTCATTATAAAGATAATATAATTAAAAATGTGTTAGTAAGAAATAGTAAATTAAAGGGAAGACTATTTTTAAGAGTTTGTCCCCTTTTTTTTTTATAATATTTATCTCTTTCGTTGGTCAATTAATTAAAAGTAATTGATTAATACCTATATATATATGTGCACATGTTATGTGTATTGTGTATTGCGTATTTTGTGTGTTTTGTATGGTATGTGTGTTTGTGTATTTAAAGAATAAACAACATAAAAAAATTATAAAATTTTTAAAAAACAAGAATTAAACAATAGTGCAATTATAAAAGGAAAACTGAACAAAAATATAAGCTGGACTTACTAATGAAATAACTATTTTAAAGTTAAATTACATTAACCTGGTCTACATCGTGATGAAAATTTGAAAACAATGAGTGTGTTTTGTAAGTATGTTTCGTGTATATATCGTGCATTGTTCATGTTTTGTTTGAGCGCAGATTACAAGAAAAACTACCTGTGTTTTGAAATCCAGGAAAGTTCTGTCCAATAGAGTATGCCAGAAAATAGTTTTTATATTTTAGTTTTTATAAACAGTACTGAATTATTTCAAGGTATAAATAATATAAAAGTTGTTAAAATACAAAATCAAACAATAACACCGTTATAATACGAAAAATAGAACCGAAATATAGATTTGACTTACTAATCAAATAATTATTTTGAAGCTAAATTTCATCAACCTAATTTATAGATCGTAATGAAAACTTCGAAAACAACTAGTTCATCAAGAAAAAAGATCAGAAAAGAAAAAAAAAAAAAACTGATGGAGGATGCTTGGATGTACATCTTGAACAATCTCTTATTAAGTTAACCTCACCTCAACGATGTTTGGAGATCTGTTTGTTGTTTTCAGCAAATCTGCCCTGTTTCGTGATGAGGGATTTTTTCCATTATTTCACTCCATCTGTACCAATTAAGTTCTCTGTTCCGAGGACTCTGTACTTGGAAAAAAATTAAAAGAAAAACGATATAAGAAAGAATAATGAAAAAAAGAGAAACGAAGGCAGTGAATCATCATTATTTGCTGAATTTTTCTTGCTTTATCCATTCGTGCTTTCGGAAAGTTTTCTTTTATAAAAAAAAAAACAACGTTTCGCAGATGGTTTGAAAAGATTTCTGGGTAATTGCTTAAAACAGTTTCTCGTTTGCTGACATTAAATAAAGACATTAAGTAATTGATTTAGGAGTTCAATATTTCATGATGATATCACAAGACATAGAAAAAAATAATCTTTATTTTTTCCTTCTTTGAAAATATTAGTTTTATCTATACAACATAATGTTTTTTTATCATAGAATGTATTTTTACTTGGGTTTAATGGTCAAAAGCGCAACTTAGAAAAATTCTGTCAAGTGATTTATTTTAATATTAATTATATATTCAAAATCGTTAGATTTTATCGTGAAAAATCATTTATCTCAATTTCTTACGTAAGTATTCTTTATTATTTAAATGTATATATAATATGATTAAAAATATTAAGACTGGTTCATAAGGAATCTTTCATTTAAGGGAAAAAATATTTTTAAGAATTTGCTCCTGTTTTTTTTATTAGTTTAGATCTTTATCGTTAAATTAATTAAAATCAATTCATTATAAAATTGGCATTTATATTTGCTATATATATTTGCTGACGCCAAGTAAATTAAGCAGAGCCAAAGAGGCTATGTTAAATACGATAATAGTTTGAAACTATTGTTCTATCATTTGCAGTAAACATTAAAACACAAAAGACATTCCATACCTATTGTGTTTCAGGAATTCTTCACATAATAAAGATTATATTAAAATAAAAAAATACTCTGCACATAATTGGAAAAATTGATATCTCATCTACATCTATTTATAAGACAAAACTTTAATTTTAATTAATTCTGGATTCAGTTTTTGATGTAACCAAAATAAATAATGGAAGGTGTAAAAGATGCTTTTAACTTTGTGCCTATACATATATACAATATAAATATGTGTGTGTGAGTACATATATAAATTATAGAATGTTTATTTGTGGGTAGTAAAATGATGTTAAATTTTCAAGTATTCGTTTTGCAGAAAATATTCGGTAAGGATTAAGAAAGGCATCATTAATTGCCAATGTCTAATAGTTGTCATAAGATACATTATTTAAATTGCATATAGATTCCAACAAGTATTTGCTAACTGATGATGTCGTCAGAACAATTGCCAAATATTTGGATAATTTTCTTGTACGATCATGTCCCATGGAATAATTTGCATGTATTGAATTAATGTGTGGATGTTCTTGATTCATGCAGTTTCGTAAGTTGCAGTTGAAGCAAATTCATGAAATTTCTGAAGGAAATTCATGCAGTTGAGAAGCAAATTCATAGAGTTTGGGAAGGAAATTCATGCAGATTGATAAGAAAATTCATGCAGTTTGGGAAGAAAAATTCATTAGGAAAGAAATTCATGCTGTTGTGAAGTAAATTCATTAAATAAATTCGTTTAATATTCATACATGGCTAATCGATAAGCTTTAATAAAATTAGTATTCATACATGACTTTCTCAGATAATTAATGAGGAAATTCATGCAGTTTTTTGAATTAAAAGGTTTTCCTAGGAAGTTTAGTTCTGTCTTAAAGAAAATTCATGCAAATTCATTTCATAATTTGATGAATTTTAACTAATTAATCTATAATTTTTAATTTAAAAATATTCGAAAAAATTATTAACAAAATGAATCATTTAAAATTATAAAAAGAAAACGCCTGTTTAATTTTAAAAACTGATACTTCTGATTGAATACAAAATGTAGATTGTTTTGTGCAATATAGATAATATAAAAATTACAGTTGCTGTTTCATATCGAGAAACAAATTTTTAACCAAAAGGAACAAAAAAAAAAAAAAAGTAATGCATTGTGGAATATTTTAAAAAGTTTTATACAAAATACTTTGCTTTTATTCGCTGTCCAAACTATTAGAAAATAGTAAAGAATACGCGTTGTAAATCTAAACATAACTGTTTAAACTATTTCAGTTGATATGACGAAAATAAAGAACAACATCTGCTGAAAAACATCTCTGAACCCAAAGAATAAGAAAGAAACATTGAATAAAGTATACTTTTTTTGTTTGAACTATATTCTGCTCATATGAAGGTTATCTTTAAAAAAAAGAATGTATGCGTTTCCTCGACAGGAATCCTTCCTTCCTTGAGAATCCTTAAGGGAAAACCCAGAAAATTCTCTTTGGAGAAAATTTCTCTCCAAAATCTAATATCACCCGCAAGAAAACAAAATAACTGTACAGTTGACATAAAAATGGAGATTTCGCTAAAGAAATAATAGGTTAAGCGATAAAAGAAGAAAATGCGACTGTTGGTGCCTATATTTTCTAGATAAAAATCTATAAAAATGTGTCTTTTATATAAATACAATAATAGAGTTCCTCATTTTTTATTTCCTTTTCGGTGTATGGTTTCAGAAATCCTTTCATTAAAGAAAGTTTTTCAGCATTAATTGCCGAACATTTACTGTCAAAAAAGATACAATATTTTTAAATCTTTTTATAGAAAAAGTTCATTCTAACTGATTGTTGAGAAAGTTTCCCGAATTTTTGTACCATTTATCATGCCCATCAAGAAAATTCCGTAGTTTTTTGGTGGGAGTATTTTATTATCCATGCAGTTTCGGACTTCAATGATCCTTGTATTAATAATCAGCACAAAAACAAAGGCTTAGTATTTCTACATGGTATGAATACTAATTTACATCAGTTTTCCTATTCATGCAGCTTTTGATAAATTAATTAATGAGAAATTCATGCAGTTGTGAAGTAAATTTATTAAATAAATTCGTTTAATATTCATACATGGCTAATCCATAAGCTAATTAATGAGAAATTAGTATTCATACATGACTTTTTCATAAGATAATTAATGAGAAATTCATGCAGTTTTGTAGTAAAAGGTTTTCCTAGGAAGTTATGTAGTTCTGTCTAGGAAGAAAAATTCATGTAGTAAATTCATTCAGTAATTATACATGGCTAATTGCTAACTAATTAATCTAAGCTAATTTTTAATTTAAAAATATTCGAAAAAAATTATTAACAAAACGAATCGATTTAAAATTATAAAGAAAACGCCTCTTTAATTTAAAAACTGATACTTCTATGATTGAATACAAAAAATGTAGATTGTTTGTGCAATATTAAAATTACAGTTGCCGTTGAATATCGAGAAAACACATTTTTAACGAAAGGAACAAATCAAGTGAAAGCTTTGTGGAATATTTTAAAAGTTTGATACAAATAAAAATACAACAGCTTTTATTCATGTCCAAACTATTAGAAAATAGTAAAAGAATACGTTGTAAATCTAAACATAACTGTTTAAACTATTTCGGTTGATATAACGAAAATAAAGAACAACATCTACTGAAAAAAACATCTCTGAACCCAAGAATAAGAAAGAAACGCTGAATAAAGAATACTTTCTTTTCCTTAGGTACAGATATTCTGCTCATATGAAGGTTATCTGTAAAAAAAACCGCATGCGTTTCCTCGAAGGAGCATCCTTCCTTCCTTGGAGAATCCTTAAGGGAAAACCCAGAAAATTCTCTTGGGAGAAATTTTCTCTCCAAAACAAGAAATATCACCCGCAAGAAAAACAAAATAACTGTTCAGTCGACATAAACTGGAGATTTCTCGCAAGAAATAATAGATTAAACGATAAAAGGAAGAAAGAATACGACTGTTGGTGTATATTTTCTAGATAAAAATTAATAAAAAGGTGTCTTCTATATAAATACAATAATCCAGTTCCTCATACTTTTTATTTCCCTGGTGTATGGTTTCAGAAATCCTTTTTTCATTAACAGAATTTTTTTAGCATTAGCACGAACATTTACTGTAAGAAAGAAGCCCTTAATATTTTTGGCCTCTTTTTATAGAAAAAAATTCGCTCAATTAATAGTTGAAAAAGGTTTCCCGATTTTTTGTGGAATTTATCAGGGTGTAAAAAAATTATGTCCATTTTTGGATGGATTATTTTTATTATCTATGCAACTTCTATGATGAATCAATAGATCCTCGTATTAATAATCAGCACAAAAAAACAAAGCCTTCATACATAACTAATTATTAAACTAATTAATAAGAAATTAGTATTCCATATGGTAGAAATTCTAATTTGCATTACTATTCTTGCATGGCTTTTTGATAAACTAATTAATTAGAAATTCATGCAGTTGTGAAGTAAATTTATGTAGTAAATTCATTTAATATTCATAAATGGCTAATTGATAAGCTAATTAATGAGAAATTAGTATTCATACATTGCTTTCTCATGTGATGATTAATGAGAAACTCTTGCAGTTGTGAAGTAAATTCCTTTAATATTCATACAGGGCTAATTAATAAGCAAATTAATGAGAAGTCCATGCAGTTTTGTAGTAAATTCATTAGGAAGGAAATTCATGTAGTAAATTCATTTAGTAATTATGCATGGCTAATTGATGATCTAATTAATCAAAAACTCATATAGCTGGGAAGGAAATTACTTGCAGTTGAATTAGTTTGGAATAATTTTTTAATTAAAAATATTCGAAAAAATTATTAATAAAACGTATCGATTTAAAATTATAAAGAAAGCTCTTCAATATAAAAAAAACTGATACTTCTAATTCAATAAAAAAAATTGTAGAATATTTTGCGTATTACTAGTAAATTCGTTGTTGCTATTGAATATCGTAAAAGAAATTTTCCCAAAAGAAAAAAAAAAAGTACTGTATTGTGCAATATTTTAAAAGTTATATA
Source organism: Caerostris extrusa (assembly GCA_021605095.1). Taxonomy (NCBI): domain Eukaryota; kingdom Metazoa; phylum Arthropoda; class Arachnida; order Araneae; family Araneidae; genus Caerostris; species Caerostris extrusa. The sequence continues at coordinate 28,333 of BPLR01003208.1, read as the reverse complement.
CAAATAAAAATAAGAAATTCTTTATCTCTGTTCAAACTATTAGAAAATAGTAAAAGAATGGTTGTAAATCTAAACCTAACTGTTTGAAGTATTTCTGTTGATATGTCGAAAATAAAGAACAACATCTACTGAAAAACACCTCCAAACCCAAGAATAAGAAAGAAAATTGAATAAAGAATACTTTCTTTTCCTCAGGTACAGATATTTTGCTCATATGAAGGTTATCTGTAAAAAAGAACGTATGCGTTTCCTCGACATAGCATCCTTCCTTCCTTGGAGAATCCTTAAGGAAAACCCAGAAAATTCTCTTTGGGAGAAATTTTCTCTCCAAAACAAGAAATATCACCCACAAGAAAACAAAATAACTGTTCAGTTGACATAAAACTGGAGATTTCTCGCAAGAAATAATAGGTTAATTTTCGATAAAGTGGAAGAAAGAATGCGACTGTTGGTATATATTTTCTAGATAAAAATCTATAAAAAATGTCTTTTGAACTGAGATATTTGAGGTACATATTGGAGAATTTACATCTTTATTGACACAAACACCTACAAATAGAGGCATACAATATTTAAAACATTTAAAGAGAGATAATTATAGGTTCATGGAAGGATTCACTTATAAGCCGAGACCCCGAAATTCGGATAAGTACAGAATTGCTCGAAATAAACTTCCTCTCCGCTTGAGAATCTGATAAGAGATAAGATACACTAAACTTATTTCTTCTCTGAATGAGAGACTATAAGCTAAACGTTCCTCAGCGTGTTGCGTTTTACTTTCTTTAGAGTGAAAGTCTGAGGCCAATTTTATTTTTATAAGAACACTCACTGAATTAATTGTGGAGAAATGTTCCCAATTTTTGTGGAATGTATCAGGTTGTAAAGACACTTCTATTCATTTTTTAGATGGATTGCTTTATGATCTGTTCAACTTCTATGATAAATCAATACATCCTGTAAAATAATATTCAGCACAAAAAGCAAATGCTTATACCATTCATACAAGGCATACTCAGCAGGCCTCGAAGGATCCAATGAAGATTCTTTGAAATGTAGGATGATATTTGTAAGAAATTGTGCATCATGAGTTCTTAGATGACAGCCAGATAATAAGGGCTCAAATTTATAATCAGCTAGTAAGACGGTTAAAAATGTTTTGAAGGAAAAATAGCTTTCGATATTCTGCAGTATGGTACTGCCAAAAATACTTCTGTAAGATTAACTGAGAATGTTCTATAAGAACTTGGCCATCCTTATTTCTCGACCTTGCTCCAACACATTAACACTTTTAAGAAGAGCATATAATCATTTAATAAACAGACTAGGCTAGATAATATAAGCTAGATAAAGCTAGATTCGTATTTCGGAAAAAGGAACAAAAAAAAAAAAAAAAAAAAACCGGAATGCTGATTGAAAGATATCACTGACAGAAATATTCACTACATTGACAAGTTGAGATATAAAAATTTTGACTAAGGTTTTTTTTTTTTTTTTTTTAATATTCAATGGGTAAAAGGAAGAAAAGTTTTGTTACAGTTTGATAGTAACAACTAAATAAATAAAATTACGTTGCTGTTTATAAATTATTCAACATATTTTAATTGAAGGGTTTTTATTGCAAGTTGAAAAATGATACTTTATTCAAATTTGTTTGGAGCTCAAAATTATGAAAATGGATTTAACAGAAATTTTTCATGTTAAAAGGAGCTCTACTAATTTTGTCATTATTAAAGAGATTGTTAAAGTATATCATAATTAAATATTTGCATAATTTATTTGGCATCAGAAAGTATATTTTCGTCAATTTTACACATACAATGTACATCAGAAATGAATGTGTAGATAATGAAGTGATTTTAGTGAATTTAACGAAAAAGATAAACACTAACAAAAAAAAAAAAAAAGAGCATAAACTCTTAAAACTATTTTATGCTTCAATTAATGAATCCTTTCAAGCCAATCTTAATATTTTTAATCAGATTATATTTACATTTATAAAAAATAAATAATACTCATATAAAAACATTGAGAAAAATGAATTTCCACGATAAAATCTAAGGAGTTAGAATATATAATTAATATTAAAAATAGATTACTTGATAGAATTCTTCTTTCTGTTTTTACGCTATTGAACATTTAACACACGCAAGTATAGATCATATGATAAAAGCCATTATGCTGTATAAATAAAATTAATATCTACAAAGAAGGAAAAATAAAACTCTTTTTCTATATCATCATGAAATATTGAACTCCTAAATCAATTACTTAATGTCTTTATTTAAAAGGTCAGTAGAAGAGAAACTCTTTTAAGTAATTACCCAGAAATATTTTTCAAACCATCTGCGAAACTTTGTTTTCTTTTTATAAAAGAAAACTTTCCAAACACAACCCAAATGGATAAAGCAAGAAAAATTCAGCAAATAATGATGATTCACTGCCTTCGCTTATTTTTCTTTTTTTTTTCCATTATTTTTCTTAACTTTTTTAAATTTCTTTTCCAAATACTTCCTTGGCACAGAGAACTTAATTGGTACAGATAGAGTGAAATAATAGAAAAAAAATCCTCCACCACCAAACAGGGCAGATTTGCTGAAAACAAGAAACAGATCTCCAAACAGCGTTGAGGTGAGGTTAACCTAATAAGAGGTTGTTCAAGATGTGCATCCAAGCATTTTCTATCAGTTTTTTCTGTTCTTTTTTTTTTTCTTGATGAACTAGTTATTTTTGAGTTTTCATTAAGATCTATAAATTAGGTTGATGAAATTTAGCTTCAAAATAATTATTTGATCAGCAAGACCTATATTTTTGTTCTGTTTTCATATTACAATTATGTTATTGGATTTTCACAATTTTATAATTTTTATGATGTTTATTTCTTAAATACACAAACGCACATACAAAATACACGCAATACAAACGCACACACAATACATCCCATACAATACAATACTATCCATATATATATATATATATATATATATATATATAAAAATCTAAAATTATATTTTTCAAGTGATTTTTTTATTGGAATCTATTTAGTTAAAACCTATAGAGTCATGAAACTGTTCGAATTCGTTTATTTTAGATGCTACAAATAGAAAGCAGTTATGCTTTAATTTTTATGCAGTTTTATATTGTTATTTAGGTTTTAGATAATTTAGGAAAAATTTTGACAATTGTGTTATATACTGCTAGAAAGTTGATTGTTGTGCGTGGTGTGATTTTAACTCAGAACGTGACTGAGGAATGAAAAAACTTTCACCTTTTCTTCTTATCTTTCAGAAATTGTTACTACGACTACAAAAAAACGCAATAAAAAATTATCTTCTCAGTTTGCTAAGTGATTTTTTATTGGAATCTTTTCAGTTATAGCCTATGGCACCATAAAACAGTCAGAAGTATACATATGTCTGGCACAATAGTTGACTTGTATACAATACTGAAGAAGAGAAAATAATGAATCCATAATTCCCGCTTTTAAAGACCACGTTATGGGTTAGTTTTATGCGCTCCGTCGAGATTTTTGTAACATAATATAATTATGTACGAAGTGCGGTGGCAATCTATAATTACATTTGCAGGTTTTACGTCTCTACTTATAACTAAGTGCACGAGAGGGTTGTAAAAATAAGATAAAAATTGTCTTCTTCCTACATTCCATAAAAGAAAAATTAGTTAGAATTTTGGTGAAATTGAAATATTTTAATAGTCGCCATGACATACATGAATTAGCATTGTTGAAATACTACTGTCTGATGTGAAATTGGTGTGAACTGGTTATGATGTAGATATTTTAAACTTTGCTTATTTGTAAATGAAATTCAGACTTATTAATTATGTAAAATAGATTTTTCAATATTTTTTATGAATTTAATTAATTTTTAATCATTTTACTTTGAACTTTACTAATTGGTTTCATTAAAAATGTATTCAATTTTCTTATCAACCTTCTTAAAATATTGTAGTTTTCGTGAAAAGACTTGTACTAAATTAGCTTAGTTAAATATTATTTTTAAGTTTCCTGATATGATTTAAGTAAAAATATTTATTTGCTTTCAGTTTATTTATTTTCAGTAAAACTTTTTATTTTGCCAAATTATATTTATATTCGTTATTGAAGTTATTTATTATTATATCAGCATTGAAGTTTGTCTTGACTGCTTATAGATAGGGTCCATTTGATTGTGGAGTAGCAAAATTGCTGGTGTTCTATATGTCGTGCACAAAGAAAACTTACAGATTTCATGATTGGATTGTAAGGATGAGTAATACCAGTGAAGAATTTTGTAGATAGTTTTTTTTATTATTTCCGTCTATTGGATTAATTTATCTGATTCAAAACCTTTTATCACTTACTTTTGCAAGATTTGTGTGAAAGCTGTCTTATGTAAGTCGTGTATTACGTTGTAATGCACGAGTCTATAAAAATATCAAATAAATAATGAATTTAAAATGCAAATGTTATTCTATAAAACGGATTGTCGATCAGCATAATTAATTATGTAAAAACTATATTAGTCATTATATTTCTTTGTAATACAATATCTATATCGTGTTAAGATATATAGATTTAAATAGGTAGAAAATAAATGTTTTTGTAAACTTCAATTAAAAAAAATTTCTTTAGTTTTCCTGTTTCCAATACCCTCTAACCAATAGCAGCGAACATTACAGTCAATACTTTCAGAAACGAATAGACTCGATGGTGAATGTGTTAATTGTCTCGTGTCTACAATTAAACTGTCTGCCGAGAATATTTCTGGTTTCCTTCCATTCGACACTCAATGTGGGGCAAGTACCTTTTTAAGTCATCTGGGAAGTTAATAACTTCCCTCTTTGGATATCAATTGACTGTTCTGTACAAAAAGGAATAAAATACCCGCTGAAGCTGAACAAAAGAAATTCTTGTCAAAAAATATAAAAGACGAAGAATTTCAAACAAAAAAGTGGTTGTGTATTGCAATAAAGCACAAGAACACACCAACTTCATTAAAGGTTTTCCTATACGTGTACACATTAATCATTTTTTACGTAATCTGTTAACCACAGTAGAAGCCTGTTTTGACCACGGACCTACAATTATTTCAATTGGAAGTAAAATCCACCAATAATTTTAACATTATGTTGTCTTTAAAACTCCGCATAGCCTTTTTTGTGCCAAGAAAAACGTTGAAGTCATTGGTTGGAGATTGGTCGTTATACACTGAAGTGACAAAAGTCATGGGACACCTCTTAATATCGTGTCGGTCTTCCTTTCGCCCGGCGAAGTGCAGCAACTCGACGTGACATGGACCAAACAAGTCGTTGGAAGTCTTCTGCAGGAATATTGAGCCATGCTGTCTCGATAGACGTCCATAATTGTGAAAGCGTTGATGGTGCAGGATTTTGGGCACGAACAGACCTCTCGATGATGACCCATAAATGTTCGATGGGATTCATGTCGGGCGATCTAGGTGGCCAGATCATTCGTTGGAATTGTCCAGAATGTTCTTCAAACCAATCGCGAACAGTTGTGGCCCGGTGACATGGCGCATTGTCATCCATAAAAATCCCATCGTTGTTTGGGTACATGAAGTCCATGAATGGCTGCAAGTGATCTCAAGTAGCTGAACATAAGCATTTCCAGTCAATGTTCGGTCCAGTCGCACCAGAGGACCAAGTCCATGCCGTGAAAAACAGCCCACACCGTTACGGAGCCACCACCAGTTTGAACAGCGCCTTGCTGACAGTTTGGGTCCATGGTTTCGTGGGGTCTGCGCCACACTCGAACCCTACCATCAGCTCTTACCAACTGAAATCGTGACTCATCGGACCAGGCCTCGGTTTTCCATTCATCTAGGGACCAACCGATATGCTCACGTGCCCACGAGTCGCTGCAAGCGATGTCGTTCTGTCAGTAAAGGCACTCGAGTCGGTCTTCTGCTGGAATAGCCCAAGAAAGCCAAATTTCTCCGCACAGTTCTAACAGACAAGCCCCTTGTACGTCCCACATTGCTTTCTGCGGTTATTTGACGCAGTGTTGCTTGTCTGTTAGAATTTACGACTCTTTGCAGACATCGCCGGTCTCGGTCGTTAAGTGCAGGCGGTCGACCACTGCGCTGTCCATGGTGGGATGCTATGCCTGAAATTTCCTACTCTCGGCACACTCTTGACACAGTGGATCTGGGAATGTTGAATTCCTAACGATTTCCGAAATGGCATGACCCATGCTTCTAGCTCCAACTAACACTCCGTGTTCAAAGTCTGTTAATTTCCGTCAAAACCTCTTCACATGAATAACTTGAACAGAAATGAAAGCTCTGCGAAAGCACTGCGCATTTATACCTATTCTACTCGATGCTATTGCCATCTGAAAATTTGATATTGCTATCCCATGACTTTTGTCACTTCAGTGTATTAAGAGGTTTTGAATCATATAAATCAATCAAATAGATGAACATAATAAAAATCTATCGACAAAGTTTTCACTGGTATTACTCATCCTTACAATCAAATCATGAAATCTCTAAGTTTTCTTTATGCACGACATATATAACATCAGCAATTTTGGTACACCACAACCAAATGGAACCTACCTATAAAGCTGGAATTGCAACAGTCGACACAAACTTCAATGCTGATATATTAATAAATGACAAATATAAATATTATTTGGCAGAATAAATCTACATAAAGTATTTTTACTGAAATCATATAATGAAACTTAAAAATAATATTGAACTAAACAAATGTAGTACAAAACGTATTTTCACTAAAACTGCAACATTTTAAAGAAAACTATGAAAAAAAACTGAACACATTTTTAATGAAATTAATTAGTAAAATTCAAAGTAAAATGGTTTAAAAATTAATTAAATTCATGGAAAACATTGAAAAAAATTTTTTACATAATTAATAAGTCTGAATTATCGATCAGCATAATTATGTAAAAGAAATATTATTCATTAAATTTTACTGTGTTTCACATTAAACGATATTCTTCTATTATAAAAGGAGTAAATATTTAATGAAATAAATCATTATGAAAATGTATTTAACAGCACAACAAGCATTTTAAGAGATACGGTATTGAAGAATCTCTACACCAAGTAAGAAAACTAGTTTCCGCATTAACAGCATGTACTGTATTCGTTAATGCAGGAAATGGTGGAGCGAAAAATGGTTAATAAAAGTAATTACAAATGTTGGGCTCTCGTTTCATTAAGCAAAAGATGAAATTATTCTGATTTATAACTTCTCGGAAACTTGTTTTCGCATTAAGAAATTTTTGAATAAAAGTAATTAAAAGTTTCTATTTCGGAACTTTGCACGCGCTAGCTGAAAAATTGCCATTTTGGATTTTTAAAAGCATGTTGAGAGTCTTTACGATTCTCATTAAAATGTGAGGGATTCCTTGCATATCTTCATTCCGCGGGTGATGTGGCAGTAAAAAAAAATTTTCACAGGTAGATTCGCGCACTTTGTGACGTCAGGTTGATTACCTACCATGGAAACTTTGGGATATGCATATTGTTGAAAACGAAGCGGATTGTTCTTTAGACTTGAAACAGGCAAGTAGGTGATAAATATGGAAATTATTTATAGAATAATGACGAAATTAAAGTACTGTAAACTGTTTTAGGATAAATAAAATATGCCGAAAACTATTTTTCGGATAATGTCGCAATATTGTACAAATAATCCATACATTTTTTTGAGAGTTAATTTATACGCCATTACATTAATTCCTTTGATTGATAATTTGATTTTTAGATGAAACATTACGTAAAAGTAAAGAAAAAAATAAAAGATTAAATGAAGTTTAGAATACATAAAGATTTACGTCATCTACAACCTGTAACCACATTCATGGGATGGAAATGTGACCGTTCTGATTGCAAATAAAGATCTTCAGATGTAAGTTATGTAAACTATCATTCAGAATACAGTAATTTTAACGTGTGTTTGAGGGGGTATAATGAAGAATGTTTAAAAAATAAAAATAACAAATTTTTAGGACAAAAGTTTTAAAAAGTAGTAATTAGTTTTTAATAAACAAAAAACAAAAAGCTTAAAACTCTGTCAAGAAAAATTAATTTGCTTATTGATTAAAAAAAATATGTAACATGTTGCATTATATTTTACACAAGGGAATGAAGAACGATAAAATAATATTTAAATAAATAATAAGTAGACAAAGGATTCTTTTTATTCATTAAAAGCTAATATAAAAATATTTACGAAAAAAAAATAGGATTTTTATTATCGCAGATCGATTGAAAAGAAATATCTTTAAAAAGAAGTTTATAATTTATTTTTCCCATTATAATGTTTTTTATTACTTCAAAGTACATAAAAGTGTAATCTCCTCATCTAAGTACCAATTATGAGACCTTATATCACAGAAAAGCACCTTTGAGAGTTATATAATAAGCTTTTTTTTATACAACCCTCAGACTCTTTCAACGATTTTCTCTATTATTTTTTTAAATCACAAATAATGCTATTCACTCACAAAACTTATTTTTCTGCAACTTATATATTTTTAAAAGTTTATTTAAATTAATGAATATCAAAGTATATTTTAATACAGTTTAGAATTATGTAAGGAAACGCACTTGAAAATATTTTTCATTTGAAAAAAAAAAAAAACTAAAAAGAGGAAAAATTTAGATTAGAAAAACAAATGAAAAATTAAAATTACTTTAATAAATTTAAATAAATTGAAGTTTTTAATTTGCTTTGATGCGATTAGTATCACTTCTATATTTGTTTTACATGATTTTTTTTTTTTTTTTTTTTTTTGCAAATTTTTATCTATTACAATTCTGTTTTATAACTAGAATATTATTTGTGATTTATTTCAGTTTTAAATAATCCTTAAAAAATACTTCTGTTTTTTTTTTTTTATTTATCATCTTTTATTTTTGTATGAAAGGCTTTTACGTAATCTCTAACAAATGTCAAGGGGTTTTTATTGTCAATAACTTGTGGTTATTTTACAAAATATATTTATAAAAAGATAATTTTTTTTTTATACTTCGCTGAAAATTAATTTTCTCGTATATGCAGGATACAATTCTGTATACTCTGTGTATTTATTTAAAAACCTTCAAAAATATTAAATGTTTTAATAACAGATCGTTTTTTTCCTGCTCAGTATACAACTGATACTTCTTGAATGTATAGAGGGATTGAAAGTTTGTCTTCTAGTTAAACTATTAGAAGTAATAAGACTACATTTGCAAATCATACAGGAGAACAATAGAAACATTCCCATAAATAATACATCCCCATTGTCAAACTGAGCCTTAAATGGAAATTTTAAAAAATGGGCCATGTGAGGTGAAATAATACTTTCTTCTGTTAAAACAGTTACTATTGTGCCCAAAAGTAAGACCAATCATTTTTTTTCAAAAACTCTTTATTTATTCTTCTAAATATATTTCATCACCTTCAAAGTAATCCCCTCCGGACACAATGCACTTATGCCAATTTTTTTTTCCATCATCAATGCATGCTAAAAGTCATCGGCCGGGATGGCCTTCAAAGCGCCGGGCGATTCACGTTGAATCTCTTCAATCGACTCAAAACAGGTGTCCCCGGAGTGGTCTTTTGAGTTTAGGGAATAGCCAGAAGTCGCCCGGCGTGAATACGGTGGTTTGTGAAACGATATGGTTTCATTTTTGGCGAAAAAGTCACGAAGAATCAATGCGGTGTGAGCTGGCGTATTCAGTGTTTTCGGTACCAAACAATATTTGGCGCGTTTGAGGCCAAAATGGAATTCAACGATCCTTTTGAAATTCCAATAGCATCAGCAAGGTCTATAATTGTAAATCGACGGATTGAAAACACCAAATCTTTATTTTTTGGACAAGAGCTTCATCGGTTGAGGTTCAGGTTTGACTAGAGGACTCTTTGACTTCAACGCGTTCCCTGCCTTCTTTGAACTGTTTGCATCACTTCTAAACATTTCTTTCTTCATTTATAGGAACGAAATGTTAGAAAGAATGCTCACCGAATACATTCTATAACATTCTATACACATTCTGCAACAAAAATTGAATGCAAGTGCTTTGCTGAATTAATTCAGACATTTAAAAAATCGCCGGAATCAGTTTTCTTTTACCCTGAAATTTCTTTAAACCCTGATAAATTCCACAAAAATTGAGAAACTTTTCTCAACAATCAATTGAATGAATTTTTCTATAAGAGAGCCTAAAAGTATTAAGGGTTTATTTTTCACAGTAAACGTTCACGCTAGAGCTGAAAAAACTTCTGTTAATGAAAAAATGATTTCTGAAACCATACACCAGGGAAATAAAAAGTATGAGGAACTGGATTATTGTATTTATACAGAAGACACTTTTTTATAAATTTTTATCTAGAAAATATATACCAACAGTCGTATTCTTTCTTCTTTTTATCGCTTAATCTATTATTTCTTGCGCGAAATCTCCAGTTCCATGTCAACTGAACAGTTATTTTGTTTTCTTACGGGTGATATTTCTTGTTTTGGAGAGAAAATTTCTCCCAAAGAGAATTTTCTTGGTTTTCCCTTAAGGATTCTCCAAGGAAGGAAGGATGCTCCTTCAAGGAAACGCATATGTTCTTTTTTTGTAGATAACCTTCATATGAGCAAAATATCTGTGCCTGAGGAAAAGAAAGTATTCTTTATTCAGCATTTTCTTTCATATTCTTGGGCTCGGAGATGTTTTTTCAGTGAATGTTCTTTATGTTCGTCATATCTACCGAAATAGTTTAAACAGTTGTGTTTGGATTTGCAAAGCATTCTTTACTATTTTCTAATAGTTTGGACAAAAATAAAAGCTATTGCATTTTTATTTTATGTAACTTTTAAAATACTGCACAATACATTACGTATTTTGCTTCTTTTGTGAAAAATTTATTTTTACGATATTCAACAACAACCACAAATTTATATTATCTAGTACAGGGGTGGCCAACCCGCTGACCGTCTTGCACATTTTCCGACCCGTGAGATTTGTCACACTTTTCCAAAATATATTTATTTTATAATTACCAAAGTAGTGAAAACTATTGTTTTAAAAATATTTTATTTGTGAATCTATACATTCAAACATTAACTGCCGAAATTATGATAAAAAATTAAATTTGATTTTAAAATAATGTTCTTCCGAATATATGGCAGATATTGTCTGTTTTATTTATGAGTTTGCAGAATAATGAAATAATTTTCTGCAATCTCATGATGCGCGCACATCTTAGAACATCTAATAATAATAGGTTCTATATTTCATTTTAAGTGACCTCAGACGCAGTGACCATCCTTAGATGTTTGAGAAATCTTTCACAAAAAGTTGTTAGCGCTTTTAGTTCAACTTACACCTGCGAATCGCTTTTTTTTTTTGACTAAAATGAAATTGACGGAGGTTCAAACATAATGGACGGCACATTAATTACGATGTGCAAATACCCAAATTAAGATAGATTTGTAAAAGCTAAGTGAAAGAGTGCAGAAACAAATATCGACGCTAGTAAAATAAATAGTTTTTAATGTTTTCCTTTTTTTTTTTTTTAAATTTATATTTCATTTTAAGTGTTTTTATATTTCATTTTAAGTGTTATATATTTTTTTTTTTTGCAATGCGCGTTTAGTATCATTATTGTTATATTATCTATGTTTACAAGTAGAAATAATAGTAAACACAATAATAATAACTCATTGTGTTTCAAATTTTCATTCCAAAAAATGTCTGTAGTGTGTCTAAATCTAATAGGGGCTATATAATTCTATATGCGGCCCGCGGAGTTAGGATGCATTTCCAAAGTGGTCAGCGAAATCATTTGGCTTGACTACCCCTGAGTTAGAGGATCTACAACCATCCGGTTCTGTGTTATTTAGATGTCATAAAACTATGAAAATTATGTTCTGTTAGAGGTTTTAGGTATGATTTTATTATAGAACGAACCTGGTGAATAAAAAAAATAAAATCTTCCACTATTGTGACTTTGGAAAACTTATAAATATAGTAAATGTAACTGAAACTGTAATAGAAAATCAAGAATAACAAAAAAAAATCTGAAACAATATTTTTCAAGTGATTTTTTTTCAGAATCTATTTAGTTTAAACCTATAGAGCCATAATACTGTTCGAAGTCTTTTATTTTACTTATTACAAATAGAAAACAGTTATGTTTTAATTCTTTCTGCAGTTTTATTTTGTTATTTAAGTTTTATAAAATTTAGGAAAATTCTGATTAATTATGTTCTGTTAGATGGTTTAGGTGTGAATTTAATATAGAACTAATCTGATGAATGAAAAAAAAAAACTTCCACTTTTGTTACTTTAAAATATCTCTATAGAAATTGTTACTATAACTATAAAAAAAATATTAATCGTAGTTTGTTAAGTAATTTTTGTATTAAAGTCTTTTAATATATGACCTACAATGCCACAAAATTGTTCGAAGTCGTTTATTTCATGTAACAAACAGAAAACTGTTATGTTTTAGCTCTTTATTGTTATCAATATAAGTTGATTTAACAATATAAATATTTGTTATTTAGGTTTTATACAATTTAGAAAAATTGTGAATTATGCATTATGTTCTGTTGGAAGGTTTAGGTTTGATTTTTAATATCAAACGATTCTTATGAATGCAAAAAAAAAAAAAAATTCATTCCCTTTGGTTACTTAAAAAAATCTATAGAAATTGTTACTTCCACTATAAATAAAAAATACAAAATATATTAATTTCAGTTTGCTAAATGATTTTTTTTTTATTAGAATCGTTTTTAGTTATAACCTACAGCGCCATAAAACTGTAGGAAGTCGTTTATTTCAGATGTGACAAATAGAAAGCAATTATAGAGTCTTATATTGCTAATTAGATTTTATACAATTTAGGAAAATTATGAAGAATATTTTATGTTCTGTTAGAAGGATTATATGTGATTTTAATGTAGAACGAATTTGACGAATGAAAAAAAAATACCACCTTCAGAAATTGTTAGTACGACTATAAGTAGAAAAAAAATACCACTTCAAGAGCAAAAAAATATCTTCTTAGTTAGCTAAGTGATTTTTTATTGGAATCTTTTCAGTTACAACCTATGGTGTCATAAAACAGTTACAAGTATATAGATCCCACACAATAATTTGCCTGTATACAATGCTGAAGGAGAGAAAATAATGAAGCCATAATTCCTTCTTTTAAATACCATGTTATAGGTTTGATAGGTTTTTATGGGCTCCACGGAGATTTTTTTGCGACATAATGTAATTTTGTACGAAGCTCGGAGGCAATCTGTAAGGACATTTTCAGGATTTTACGTCTCTATTTATAACTAAGTGCACAAGAGGATTGTAAATGTAAGATAAAAAAAAACAAGACAAAAAAAAAAAAAAAAAAAAAAAAAACAGTAAGAATTTTGGCGAACACTTTAAAACTGAAATATTTTAATTGCCGCCATGATGTACATGAATTAACATTGTTGAAATAAAAAAATGAAAAATTGGTGGGAACGGGTTATGATATAAATATTTTAAACTTTGTTTATTTGTAAATTAAATTCAGACTTACTAATTAAGTAAAATAGATTTTTTTCAATGTTTTTCATGAATTAAATTATTTTTTTTAACCATGTTGCTTTTGAACTTTACTAATTGGTTTCATTAAAAATATATATTCATTTGTCTTATAAATATTCTTAAAAATGTTGTAGTTTTAGTAAAAATAAGTTTTTGTACTAAATTATCTTCGTTAAGTATTATTTTTAAGTTGCATGATATGATTTCAGTAAAAATGCTTTATGCAGAATTCTATTTTGCCAACTAATATTTATATTCGTTATTGAAGTTATTTATTATTATATCAGCAATGAAGTTTGTCTTGACTGTTGCGATGGCGGCGTTATAGGTAGGGTCCATTTGGTTGTGGTGTACCAAATTTGCTGGTGTTATATACGTCGTGCACTAAGAAAACTTACAGATTTCATGATTTGATGGTAAGGATGAGTAATACCAGGGAAGAATTTTGTCGACTGTTTTTTATTATTTTCGTTTATTGAATTAATTTATGATTCAAAACCTCTAGTCACTTACTTTTGTAAAACTTGTGTGTAGGCTGTTGTATGTAATCCGTGTATTATTACAAAGTAATAGGAGTCTTACAAAAGTAAGCAACAAGCAAATCAATGAGAAAATAATAAAAATATCAAATAAATTAAGAATTTAAAAACACAAATGTTATTCTATAAAACACATTGTCGATCAGCATAATTAATTATGTAAAAACTATATTATTCATCATATTTCCTTAAATTTTTTGTTAATACGATATACATATCGCGTTAATATGAAACATATATATATAGCTATATAATACATAGATAATAGATATTTTTGTAAACTTCAATAAAAAAATATATATTTAGTTTTCCTATTTCCAACATTCTCTAACCACGTACAGCGAACATTACAGTCAATACCTTCAGAAACGAATAGACTCGATGGTGAATGTGTTAAGTATCCGTCATCTACAACCAAATTGTCTACTGAGAGTTTTCTGGTATTCTCCCATATGACACGTAAATGTGGTGCAAGTACCTCTTTTAGTCATTTAGGAAGTTAATACCTTCTCTCACTGGCTGTAAATTGACTGTTGTACAAAAAGTAATAAAATGTCCACTGAAGTTCAAAAAAAAAAAAAAAGAAAATCTTGTCAAAAATTATAATAGACGAAGGGATTTCAAACAAAAAAGTGGTTGTGCATTGCAATAAAGCACAAGAATATAAACCACCTTTTAAAAGGTTTCATATACGTGTAGACTTCAATCGTTTTCTTACGTAATTTGTTAACCTCAGTGGAAGTCCTTTGACCATGGACATACAATTCTTTCGATTGGGAGGGAATCCACAAATAATTTTAGCATTTTTCTGTCTGTAAAACTCCTCATAGCCTGTTTGTGTCAAGAAAAAGTTGAAGTCATTGGTTGGAGATTGGTCGTTACGATAAGAGGTTTTTGAATCATATAAATCAATCCAATAGATGAACATAAAAAAAAACTATCGACATTCTTCACTGGTATTACTCATCCTTACAATCAAATCATAAAATCTGTAAGTTTTCTTTTATGCTCGACATATATAACACCAGCAATTTTGGTACGCCACAATCAAATGGACCCTACCTATAAAGCCTACACTGCAACAGACAAGGCATACTTTAATGCTGATACAATAATAAATAACTTCAATAACGAATATAAATATTATTTGGCAAAATAAAATTCTGCATTAAAAATTTTTACTGAAATCATATCATGAAACTTAAAAAATAATATTTAACTAAACTAATTTAGTACAAAACGTATTTTCACTAAAACTGCAACATTTTAAAGAAAACTATGAAAAAAAAAAACTGAATACATTTTTAATGAAATTAATTAGTAAAATTCAAAGTAAAATGGTTAAAAAAAAATTAATTAAATTCATGGAAAACATTGAAAAATCTATTTTGCATAATTAATAAGTCTGAAGTATCGATTATTTAAAAATATATTATTCATTAAATTTCATTATGTTTCATATTAAAAGATATTCTTCTATTATAAAAGGAGTAAATATTTAATGAAATAAATAATTATGAAAATGTATTTAACAGCAGAACAAGCACTTTAAAGGTACGGCATAGGATAATCTCTACACCAAGTAAGAAAACTAGTTTCCGCATTAACAGCATGTACTGTATTCGTTAATGCAGGAAATGCTGGAGTGAAAAGTGGTTAATAAAAGTAATTACAAATGTTGGGCTCTCGTTTCATTAAGCAAAAGATGAAATTATTCTGATTTATAACTTCTTGGAAACTTTTTTTTTGCATTAAGAAATTTTGAATAAAAGTAATTAAAAGTTTCTCCCCGAACTTTGCACGCTTAGCTTAAAAATTGAAATCTTGGATTTTTAAAAGCATGTTGAGATTCTTTACGATTCTCATTAAAATACGAGAGTTTCTATCGCATAGTTTCCTTCCGCGGGTGAGGCGACGTTACAAAAGGTTCACAGGTAGATTTGCTCACTTTGAAAACTTACTATGAAAACTTCGCGATATGTATGTTGTTGAAAACGAATATGATTGTTCTTCAGACTTAAAACAGGGAAATGAATATGAATATTTATAAAATAATGGTGAAATTAATGTAGAGAAAACTGTTTTAGGATAAATAAAATTTGCCAAAAACTATTTTCTAGATATTATCACAATTCGTATTAATAATTCACACATTTTTTAAGAGTAAAGTTAATACGTCATTACATTAATTCCTTTGATTAATAATTTGGCTTTAGGACAAAACATTACTCAAAAGTATAGAAAAAAAATAAAAGAGGAAATTTAGTCTACAATATGTAAAATTATAAGAAATCCTAAAAATTGCAAACAGCGTACAATAATATACACTCACGAGCTGAAACATTATGACCACCTGTCAATAATGAGTTGGCCCACCTTTGGCGCGCAACACAGCTTCAACCCGCCTTGGCATGGATGCCACAAGTCCTTGGTAGTTGGCCGGAGACAGATTGTTCCAGATGTTTAAGCAACGGTCACGCAAATCCGAGATATTGCGAATTGGTGGTCTTTGAACTCTGAGCTGCCGTCCCAGGACATCCCAATGTGTTCTATCGGATTGGATTCCGGTGAGTTAGGCGGCCAGGACATTAACTGGAATTCAGCATCATGTTCCTGGAACCACTCCAACACAATTTTAGCCTTGTGACAAGGGGCGTTGTCCTGTTGAAACATTCCATTTCCAGCTGGAAAAACTGAGGCCATGTAAGGGTGCAACTGGTCCGCAATGATATTCAGATACACTGTAGCATTCATGGTCTGCTCTACCACAACCACGGGTCAACAGACGCCCAAGAAAACGTCCCCCAATGCATAATACCTCCACCACCGGCCTGTGTATGACCTACTATACATTGAGGGAGCAACTGTTCGCCTGGAAGACGGCGTATCCTGACACGGCCATCTGCGTGATGAATGACAAACCGTAATTCATCTGACCAGGCAACTCTCTCCCACTGATCCATGGACCAGCCACGATGTTCCCGGGCCCAGAGCAGCGCAGTTGGCGATGACGCTCGGTCTGCAAAGGCACACGAGTGGGAAGTTTGCTGCGTAGCCCCATATCCAGCAGTGTCCGCTGAAGAGTGTTCTCCGATACTATTCTATTTGGTCCTGCATTGTATTGGGCTGTCAGCTGAGCCACTGTCTGGCACCGGTTTTGCTTCACCATGCGAGACAGTCTCCGACGACCTTTTTCTTTGATAGCGTGTGGACGTCCAACACCATGTCGTCTATTGCTGGTTTCACCGTCATTCATCCACTTTGCATAAGTACTAACAACTCACGAGTCGTGCAGTTTCGGAAATACTTATTCCGACCCTTCGAGCCATTACAATCTGCCCTCTATCAAAGTCGCTTAGATCCGCAGTCTTTCCCATCACACACAGAAGTTAGTGAAAGAATGATTCTTCAGGCTCTTCAGCAGCAGTTAAATACCACTTCCACCTAATGACGTGTCTTCCACGTCATCCAGGCGAGTTCATTGCAAAAATTTAGGGGAGATCATAATGTTTTGGCTCTTGAGTGCAAGTTATTGTAATGTGATTTATTATTAAATACACTGAAGTGACAAAAGTCATGGGATAGCAATATGCAAATTTTCAGATGGCCGTAGCATCGCGTAGAACAGGTATAATTGCGCAGTGCTTTCGCAGAGATTTCATTTCTGTTCAAGTTATTCATGTGAAGAGGTTTTGACGTGATGATGACCGCACGACGGAATTAACAGACTTTGAACGTGGAATGTTAGTTGGAGCTAGACGCATGGGTCATGCCATTTCGAAATCGTTAGGGAATTCAACATTCCCAGATCCACTGTGTCAAGAGTGTGCCGAGAGTATGACATTTCAGGCATAACATCCCACCATGGACAGCGCAGTGGTCGACCGCCTGCACTCAACGACCGAGACCGACGACGTCTGCAAAGAGTCGTAAATTCTAACAGACAAGCAACACTGCATCAAATAACCGCAGAAATCAATGTGGGACGTACAAGGGACTTGTCTGTTAGAACTGTGCGGAGAAATTTGGCTTTCTTGGGCTATTCCAGCAGAAGACCGACTCGAGTGCCTTTACTGACAGAACGACATCGCTTGCAGCGACTCTCGTGGGCACGTGAGCATATCGGTTGGTCCCTAGATGAATGGAAAACCGTGGCCTGGTCCGATGAGTCACGATTTCAGTTGGTAAGAGCTGATGGTAGGGTTCGAGTATGGCGCAGACCCCACGAAGCCATGGACCCAAACTGTCAGCAAGGCACTGTTCGAGCTAGTGGTGGCTCCAATGGTGTGGGCTGTTTTTTCATGGCATGGACTTGGTCCTCTGGTGCGACTGGACCGAACATTGACTGGAAATGCTTATGTTCAGCTACTTGGAGATCACTTGCAGCCATTCATGGACTTCATGTACCCAAACAACGATGGGATTTTTATGGATGACAATGTGCCATGTCACCGGGCCACAACTGTTCGCGATTGGTTTGAAGAACATTCTGGACAATTCCAACGAATGATCTGGCCACCTAGATCGCCCGACATGAATTCCATCGAGCATTTATGGGACATCATCGAGAGGTCTGTTCGTGCCCAAAATCCTGCACCATCAACGCTTTCACAATTATGGACGTCTATCGAGACAGCATGGCTCAATATTCCTGCAGAAGACTTCCAACGACTTGTTGAGTCCATTCCACGTCGAGTTGCTGCACTTCGCCGGGCGAAAGGAGGGCCGACACGATATTAAGAGGTATCCCATGACTTTTGTCACTTCAGTGTACAACAGTAAGAATAACATAGATTTGGTTTGGTTTGTCGCTCTACTGTCATGTTGTGCACACTTTAGACTAATTAGACCGGGACCTACAGCTTTTGCATTCCGAACCACTAACAAACATCCATGCCACCACCCGAATTCGAACCTGAAGCCTGTGTTGCCAAAGGCCAGATCACTAGTCAATTGGCCAATAGGCAACTGATTAACATAGAACAAGAAGCAAGGACGAATTCAAATTAACATTTACTGTTATCAATAATTAAATTCAAGTTTCAGCCACAATTATAAGTATACCTGAAAGACCTATATCATTTTCCTAGTTGGTTTAAAAGTAATTAAATGTTTCTCCGGAACTTTGCACACTTAGGTTAAAAATTGTCATCTTGGATTTTTAAAAGCACGTTGATCCCCTTTACGATTCTCATTAAAGTATGAGGGATTGCATCGCATAGCTTTCTTCTGTGGGTGATGTGGTATTAAAAAAGTGCACAGGTAAATTCGGGCACTTTATGACATTAGGTTGATTGGCTACCATAAGAAAACTTTGGGATACGCATATTGTTGAAACGGAATATGATTGTTCTTCAGACTTGAAACAGGCAAGTAGGTTTTAAATATGGAAATTATTTATAGAGCAATGACGAAATTAAAGTACTGCAAACTGTTTTAAAAAATAAAATATGTTTAAAGCTATTTTCCACAAATTATCACAATTCGTAGATATAATTCACATATTTTTTAAGAGTAAAGTTACTTCATTAGATTAATTCCTTTGATTGAAAATTTGACTTTAGGACAAAAATGTTATATAAAAGTAAAGAAGAATTAAAAGATTAAATGAAGTATATAATACACAAAAATTTACGTCATCTGCAGCCTGTAATCATATATATGTGATGGCAATTTGACCCGACATTTCTAATTTTGTTAAAAAATATTTGCCATTTTTAAGATTTCTTATATTCATCCCCTACCCACAGTAATATAAATTATTATAATGAAATTTATTATTAATTTCAACTAGTAGACTATTTGCTAATAACATAAAAGTAAGTATAAGACATATAAGTACAAGACACAAGTACAAATAGGATACAAGTAACGACTACAACAAGTAGCAACTAGTCTACATGTAAGATTAGACCAGGATACAAATAAGCATAGACAAGATTAGTGTACAAGTAAGACTAACATAGAGCAAGAAGAAATTGTCAACTGAAATAAACAGTTACGGTTATCAATACTTAAACAACAGTTGTACCTACAGTCACAAGTATACCTGAAAAATCTTCATGCTTTATTCATATACTGTTTTCCTAGTAGGTTCAGTTATATTTAAATTAATGTTAGACTCCGAAAAAAATGAATAGCTACTTCATATCCTTCTGGAATATTGGTGGCAATTATATTGCTCAATCACTTTTATAAAACTAAGGATGAAGCACAAACTTGTCTTTCAATTCACCTTAGAATCTGGAAAAAAAGAGTAACCATTTCATGCAATTCTAGGACTGTTGAAGTCAATTAGAATACTCAATCACTTTCTCTAAATTAATACTGAAACACAAACTTGCCATTCAATTTAATTTAGATTCTAAAAAATGAGTATCTGTTTCATTCTATGAATGTTGGTGTAAAATAGATTGCTCAGTCATTTACACAGAACTAGTTGAATTATGTTACTAGTTGTAGAATGTTGAAACACAAACATGTCTTTCATTCAATTTAGGCTCTGATATTACTATTAAAAGGCTTGAGAGAAAGAGCAAGTGAATTATTCGAAAGCGAACTATTTTGAAAAGCTACACTGAAGTGACAAAAGTCATGGGATAGAAATATGCCAGATGGCAGTAGCATCGCGTAGAACAGGTATAAATGCGCAGTGCTTTCGCAGAGCTTTCATTTCTGTTCAAGTTATTCATGGCCCACGACGGGCAGACTTTGAACGCGGAATGTTAGTTGGAGGTAGACCGGTCATGCCATTTCGTGTCATCCATTCCGGCCACTGTGTCAAGACCGAGAATTTCAGGCATAACATCCCAGTGTTGCTCTGCAAAGAGTGGTAAATTCTAAAAACACAGTCAAATAACCGCAGAAATCAATGTGGACGTACAAGGGACTTGTCTGTTAAGGACAATAACTCTCGGTTTTATTTGAGCGACTTGTGGGCACTAGGTAAAGCTTGGCCCGAATGATTTCAGTTGGTAAGAGCATAATAGACCCCACGAAGCCATGAAAATTTAAGCTGGTGGTGGCTCCGTAATGCATGGCATGGACTTGGTCCTCTAACAACATATAATTGAAATGAAACCCACTAACATTATAAACTAACGTGAACATCCCATCGAGCTGTACTCGTCGACTAGAAATTAAAGATCGAATGGCAGAAAAATTAAAAGCGTTTTTAGACCTATTAAGGTACTGACTTTTGTCACTTCAGTGTATCTAAACAGTACGGCCCTAACTCAGAAAAGTTTGAGAGCCCTGGCTTAAGGAAAATAATCACAAGAAGGCTTGTATCGACTACTGAATGCCAATGGTGAAACATGGCCCTAAGTAATCCCTGGCTTATCCATATGATTAATGTTTGGGTGACTAACGACAATCAACTACTATGTTTGTCTATTACTTCCTTTTTTTAAAATGCTACTTTTTTTGACACTATTAATGTTAATTTCTTCATCGATCTACCAAATACACTGATATAGGAACAAATTTCACTATTGAACAAGAGGCTTGAGCAAAAGACTTTTGTCTTTTTTTGAGAGTGAATTTATTCGCTGTTACTATTTTGAAAAGCGACTAAAATTACTTAGGCATCTTATATCGACAAACGGATTTGCATGTTAAACGTTTTTTGCATATTCTACCATAAAATATGTAAAATCAGAGAAGATATCTGAAAGTTTCACTAATAACAATTTATTCACCCTTCTGATTATAAATAAAAATTTTTCATATGAGTTAAGTAAACTATCATTAAGAGTGCAATAATTTTAATAATTTCTTTATGCAGTAGAGCGAAGAATTTTAAAAATAAAAGAATAACATTTAAACTATAAATGTTTTAAAAAGTAATACAAAATTCAAATTAGATTTTAATAAACAAAAAAAAAAATGCTGAAAACTCTATCAAGAAAAAAATTCATTTGCTTATTGAAAAACAAGCATTTAATATGTTGCATTATATTTTACACAAGGGAATGATGAAACGATAAACTAATACTTAAATAGATAGCAAGTACACAAATAAAGGATTACTTTCATTCATTAAAAAGAATATAAAAATACTTACGAAAAAAAAATAATTTTTTGTTATCGCAGATCAATTGAAAAGAAATATTTTAAAAAAGTTTAGAATTTATTTTTCCCATTATAATGTTTTTATTACTTCAAAGTACATAAAAGTGTAATCTTCTTATCTAAGTACCAATTATGAGACTTCATAACACAGAAAAGTACCATTGAGAGTTATGTAATAAGCTTTTATACAACTCTTAGACTCTTTCAAAGATTTTTTCTTTTTTTAAATTGCAAATAATGCTATTCACATACAAAACTTTTTTTTTTAACTTATAAAATTGTAAAGTTTATTTAAATTAATGAATATTTTATTTGAATGCAGTTTAGAATTATGTAAAAAAAAGACCTATTTGAAAACATTTTTTATTTCTAAAAAAAATATTAAAAGAGAAAAAATTTCATTAAGCAAAAACAAATGGAAAATAAACTTAACCATAATAAATAAATTTAAATTTGTAATCTGCTTTGATGCGATTTAAAAAAAAAAAATTTTTTATAAACAGTATCATTTTAATATTTGTTTTATATAATAATTTTTTTGCAATTTTTTTTCCTTTTATAATTCTGTTATACAACTAGAATATTATTTGTGATTTATTTTAATTTTAAATAATAATTAAAAATTTCTCCTATTTTTTTCTATTTATCTTTTTATTTTGTATGAAAGACAATTATATGTTAAAACAAATAAGGTGTCAATTTATTACAATAGGTTTTTTAACAAAATATATTCATAAAAGAAAATATTTTTTTCATATTTCGTTAAAAATTAATCTTCTTATGTAAAAGGTACAATTTCCATATTTTTAGTATTTAATTTTAAAAAAAAATTCTAAAATATTTAATTTTTAGGCATATACAAAAGAATGTTTATGTTTTTTATTTGTCGTGTTGAACCGAGTTTTTTTAATTTTCAAAAATCAATGCATAAATGACATATTTTCATATACAGATGATTTATTGTAATTACTATTATGATGATGATTACAAACATAAAACTTTTAACCATCTATAAAAATCAATGAATTGCTCATTGTGAAAATATTACATAAAATACTTTTGTACATCATTAAAGCCGTTAATTTCTAATCATCCAAAAAATCTTTAATATTTATCTTAAAATATAATCAAATGAATTGCTTTTAGTAATATACTTTTAGTTTTATTAGAGACAATGAGACATTTTAAATTGAGTGCATTGTAAAAATGCAGAATGTTAACAGAATGAGAATTACATAAATAGATGAGACATGTTAGGATCGCCACATTTAAAGTTGGTATACATTTCGTAGGCCTAATATAAAACATTACTAAGGTCAAATCTCTAGTTGGAAACGTCACTTTCTCTTCAAAATCATAAATTTGACAGCTAAAAATAACCTATAGGCCTTCAGATTTATGGTGAAGCAACTTTTGTTAGTTTGAAAATATAAAAAGGAATGTTTCTTTTAATTAAAGCATTGCTTTTTGGGAAAAAAAATCTCTTGACCTCCAAGGCTTGGCTTGATAAACATTATTTCGACTTAGCACTGGAAAAGATCAATACTATTGGATGTAGGTTTTTCCATGAGTTATCGAGGCGAAATCTGCACCGAGGTATTTTTGATAGCCCACATTGGACGCCCCAAAGAGGCTGTCCGAGAAAACATCAAAAAGCCCATAAAATAATGATGCCCGGCCTTAAAGTGAGGCTCATTGAGATAGCTGAGTCCGTAAAGGAGCTCTAGAACTTTGTTGATATCGTGAATGAATTTTTGGATCTTATTGTTTTATTTTTTCTTGTGTGGATTTTTTTTGCAGCTTTGCACTTTTTTTTATTGACCTAAAACAATAACCTTTTGATGATTGGAAAAGAAAAAATATTGTGTTCAATTCCGAACCGACCTTTTGCTCGATTTTCGACAATGGATGCAAGACTCAATGCAAATCTTCCACCAAGTCTCTTCGACAGTCAGCCAGTGGACTTTCACGCCTATCACTAAAACATTTAAATCCTCTATAGTGCAACAGCTGTATAATATATACAAGTGTATTTTGTACATATAACCTTTTAAAAACAGATGTATCCTGTGGCGCTATCTATAAACAGAGATTTTCAGTTCATCTTTACTTGTCAGTATCGAACCGAGTTCTCTCAATTTCTGAGCCCAATTTTTTACACCAAGTTTCTTGAACTATTTTAAATTTTCCACGACAAATCTAAGGAAACCTTTTGAACCCTATATTCAAAATTCACATATGGCTATATTTCGGGTTATTTAACATCCAATTAGTTTCCTGTCTGAATAGGAGACCAATACATTTAGTTAACTTCTGAGAATTTAAAATCAAAGTGAATGGAAGGCAGAAATAGAGCTTAGAGATAGTTATAGAAATTATTAGAATAGCTAGGTTCGTATATTCCTATATATATATATCGATCGGACTTGTTTTGATAGTATTTTGAAAAACAAACCACACACTGTGTGTGTGGTATTTAACGATAAAAGTGTTTAAGGATTTAACATTAAGCAAGTTAAAATTGAGCTGTTTATAAGAATATATTTTTAACAGCTTGGCAAAATTACAAATTCATCACTTATCATACGACAAGTTTGAAAATTTACATTTTTAATTCTATCAGATTAAAAATTAGCCTGAAATATTTCATTTCTCATATCTCCTTTTTTGTGCTCTACCGAAACCCCTTTATTAGAGAACCTTTTTAATGAATTCTGTTCTAAGATAGGCTGGTAGTTTTTTAAATTTTTAATTATTTTTATTAATTGATATCTGTTGCCTTTTTGCTTTTTCTGTGCTGCCATTAAAATGTTCTCATTTGGAGGTATCTATGTCTAAAAACATTTATTCCCAAATAGCCTGTTGACCAAACAGAATTGCCAATTTTTAACATAGCATTTAGTAACAACCAAAAAAATTTGTTTTTATAGCTAACAATGCCAACATGTTTCAAGCATTTTAATATGTGACATGTGTTTTGTAGTAAAAAAATCATAGTGATAAAATTAATATGTTTAGATAGAAATCCTATTTGGCAAAAGATGTGAACTTCTGAGAAACAAAAATGTTAAATACACTTTTTTTTCTAACATTTGGAGCCTTTAACTATTTTAATCTTTCATCAGAATTCGAAAATCTTTCAATATATTCAATAGCGACACAATGTTAGGATGTCACCCACGATGGAGAAACTGGAAAACTTTGTCGGAGTCGGACATGTTGCCCAATACAGAGGGATGTCCATAATTACAACTGCTACTAATGGCATTAGAACATTCCGGTGGGAATATGTTTAAGGCCAAAATTTAATCAATCTATATCCATGGCCAATATAATGCAAAGAAATAACCCAGTTCCTCCATTGCTTGAACCCCATATGGGGAAGCAGCTTAATAGTATTAATAATTTAACAACTGATACTTTTAGTCAAAGCTCTTTTTGTGATCAGTGAAGTTATTTATTTACTTAATTCAGTGAGAAGTTATTGTTATCGGACTTCAAATCTGTTATTGATTATTCTTAAATTTTAATTTCTTGCCTAGCATACACTTTTAAAATATTTTTTTCTTACTTTATTTGGGCTCTTATTTCTCTCATGTTTCCTGTTACAATTAAGACCTGTATCCATCATATATTTATCTCCTGTCAGGTTTCTTACTTTATTAAGATAAGAATTTAAGTCATGACAGGTAATTATAGAAAAAAAAAGATGAATCTTTAAGGTTTATAATGTTGTAGAAAGCATTTATGGACAAGATGACTAAAAGCTCTGCTCGCTGTCTGTGAAGGTCTGATCTTCTTAAAATTTGCTAGTGATAATTAGAAAAATTAAAAAATTTACAAATTGTATTGCATTCAATGAAATATTTCATTATTTTGACTAATAAATTGAATATGTATACAAAGTTATTGATACAGTTTAATAAAATAGATTAATTTTAAACATAATTAATTATATTCTTGATACTTTTTATAGGGCTCCGTGAAAATTTATGTTAATGTATTGTAAAAGCAGTTAACTGAATAAATCAACACTGATATTAAAAAACGTTAACGATAAAAAAAATAAGGGGGATAAAATATTGATTTTCCTTGTTTAAAGAGCTCGCAAATGTAAAAAAAATTGAAGTAGCCAATGGTAACTCCAATACATTTTAAAAAAACGGAATGTTTAATTTGTTACGTCATAGATCATTCTTTTTCTGCATTAATATTAGTGTATAGAAATTAGTTTGAAAATTTACCTATCTAGTTGAATATTTTAGAGTTAATTAGAAAAAAATTGCTTATCATACATGAGGAAACTCGAAACACTAATTCCGTAAGTAAAAGTCAGCCATTAAATTTACATAAATCTCATTAATATTTTATGAATAGGTTTTTTGAGGTAATAATATTTTCCTCTGTTAAAACAGTCACATGTTTTTCGACTTAAGTCTTTAAAATACAGCAAAATTGAAATATTCTAGTTATTTCAAGTAGTTATAATATATCTAATAAGAGAAAATTGATAATGCTCTTAAAGGCAAAAATATTTCCATATTTTTGGTTTGTACTGTAGAAAACACGTAAATTTTCGGAGCAGACTGCTAATCAAATGTTGTGTGTCAGTCTCTACTGAATCTAAACGTCTTCTAAAGTAACTACTTCAAATGTACTTGTATATAAAAAGCTCGAATAAGATTAAAAAACAATTGCCAATTTTACCATTGGACCACAAAAGGCAAAATAAACAATTGCTGTTATAAAGATTTAAATAAAATAACTTTTGATAAAATAAATTAATTATTATCTTTTACAAATTGATACTGTAAAATTAAGGCCTTAGAACTCGAGATTATATTATTATTATTATTATTTATTTATTTATTTTTTGATAAATTTATTATAAGGGGATTTTATTAGAAGCACCTAACATCAATCATCAAAATGAAAGTGCCATTGTATGGCAATAGAATATATTCATTATTTAAACGTAACACTATGGTGGCTAATAAATTTTATTGAATGGTTAATGTAAAAAATTTAATTTTTTTGAAATTTTGTGATTGATGTTTCTAATAACAAGTACATTTTTGAAGGCATTTTTTCCCCCAGAAAGACTGATAGTAGATTCATCCATGCCCAATACACACATATGCATAGTTGGGGTATAACTAAATGTGCCCCGAAAATTTGGAAAGAGGCCAATAGGAAACCAATAGTTGCGATGAATATTAGTCATAAGTAGAATCTAAATCTTAGTATATTAGATATATTATATAGAGATAACTAGATATAACTAGATATATTATGTATTTAATAAAATTCAAAGTATTATGGTTAAAAAATAATTATATTCGTAAAAAAAATTATTGAAAATATAATTTGCATAATTAATAAGTCTGACCTTACTTACAAATAAAATATAGTTTCTTCATAAAAAGATATTTCTATATAATAACCAAATAATAATATGTAATATTAATATAATAATATTTTTCAAACTAATTTCATACCAGTGAATTCCCTATTTCTATAATGTTACCTCATTTATATCATGACAAATATTTCAGTTTTAAATGTTCGCCAAAATTCTTACCAATTTTTCTGTTCTGGAACGTAAGAAGAAGACAAATTTTTATCTGGCATTTACAACGCTCACGTGCACTTAGTTATAAGTAGAGACGTAAAACCTGAAAATGTCTTTTACAGATTGCCGACTCGCTTCGTGTAGAATTACATTATGTTGCAAAAATTCTCGGACGGAGCCCATAAAAACTTATCAAACCTATAACGTGGTCTTTAAAAGCAGGAATGATGGCTTCATTATTTTCGCTCCTTCAGCATTGTATACAAGCAAATTATTGTGCCAAATCTATGTACTTGTAACTGTTTTATGGCACCATAGGTTGGTTGTAACTGAAAAGATTCCAATAAAAAATCACTTAGCAAACTAAGAAGATAGTTTTCCTCTTTTTATTGAGTTGTTTTTATCGTCGTAGTAACAATTTCTGTAGAAGCAAGTAACAAAAAGATGGAAGTTTTCATTCTTCTGATTCGTTCTACACTAAAATCACACCTAAACCTTCACAAAGAGCATAAAAGAAAATTCATAATTTTCCTTAATTGTATAAAATATGAATAATAATATCACATTGCATAAAGAGTTTAAACATAACT
>BPLR01003207.1:0-55978 GCA_021605095.1 Caerostris extrusa | reverse complement strand
GATCATTTTCTCTAGAAGACCCCTACATACCGTTATTTTTGTTAGTATCAACACTCCTCAGTATATATAAAGTTAATCTACCAGAAGATGTTAATAATAGAGAAAAATTTTTAACTCAAAAATAGATCCAATAACAGGTGAAATTTCCTATACTACAAATCGTAGTTTTGTATTTTATTAGTTCGATTTGCAACCCAGAATTTTTAAATAGAAATTAAAATATTTTCGATAAGCTTCTATTATGGGTGCCTTTAAATAAATATTCAAAAGACATGTAATATAAATGTTAAATAAGTATTCAATCATTAAATCAAAACTATACATTTTATTGACTAAGCAAATAACTTAACCTTTATTTATTAGATGAGCGTAACATGTGATTTACCTTTGGCGGCATTTTTTAATCAAAGATCATTCATAATGTAACACCAATATTTAGCAGGCTTCTACTCTGTGCTACAACAGTTTTGAGCAAATATTTTAAGAATGGTGTCTGAAGGAAAGCCCCCATAAATCCTAATTTTTGAGACTAATGTAAAACTTATTAGAACCAATTAACGTGCTCACGCCTGGCATAAACACGGGAACGTTTTAAACTGCTTCGCTCATCAAGTTTTGAACCAAGTTTTCCCAGTTTTGAAATCTTATAAATATCTATTCTAACTCATAACATAACTATTATAACAAAAAATGATTATTTTACCATTATAACATTAAAACACTCTATATATATATATATCATTGCATGTATTAATTTTAGCGTAAACTATGGAAAACTTAATCAATTAAGGGCGGCTGTAGATTTCTAGATGCTGCCACCGTTTACTTTTAAGAGAATGTGCACTTTACACAAGTGTCGTCGCAATGTTAAATGAGCGTATTCAGGAGTTCATTTTGTTATTTATAGACTTGTGCTGCCTTCTGTGCGACTTCAATATGAGTTCAGTCCGTTTCTTATTAATTTATCTTGCTTCTCTCTGGCATGGAGAAGAAGAGAGTATTTTTTTTCATATATATTAGGTTGGTATGTTAAATAAAACCACGCAGGTGATAAATCCCACAATAAATAATGAACCAATATAAATGTTCATTATTTCTCGTTGTGTGATTTATTCACTTTGGTATTAATCGAAAGCTAATACTTATTTTTGATATTAAAAGCATTTTTAATTATTAAATTTTATGAAATAAGGATATATTATGGATCAAGAATAACTTCTTTTAGGCATTTTATGCTTTATGAGTTCCAACTGGGTCATAATACGACGGCACCACACAACATTTTGTGCTTCATCTTTGGATCATCAAACATTAAAGTGAGTAAAGTACAAAGATGGTTTGAAAACAATCAGGTCAGGTAACATGAAACTTTAAGGTGAACTTGAGCTGATAAGGGAGCTTTTCATTCTGAGGGCTTTAGTGGGTAATGAACCACTATTGACTATGGGAAAGTTCGGGGATAAGTTAACCGTAGGCACTTATCAATTACAAACTTTGGACAAGTTTGGATTTGTCTACAAATGGTGTCGTTGGATTCCATGAAATAAGCGAAAAATATACAGATGAAGTATATATTGCTTCTTTTTTTGCTTACTGACAACAATATATGGCCAATAACAATAATATGAGCCTATCATATCCTTCAGAAAGCCTATTTGCAACAAAAAATACTAATGCTTTTCATTTGGTGCCTATCGAAGTCCTATCCACTGGGAACTCTTACAACCAGATCAAGCTGTCACAGCAGACCTATATAATGATAAGCTAATCCGATTGATACAAAAAATACACGAGCCGTCCGGTACTGTATAACAGAAAAAGTATCGCTCCTCTCCCAACATGGCAGTGTCAGATCTCACTTGTATTTAAGAACGAAGAAGTTACGGGCTCTGGGTTATGAAGTTTTATCACCTCCACCATATATTCACCTGACCTGGCATCATCTGGATTACAACTTGTTGCTTCAATGAAATATTTTCTTAAAGCGGAAGTAAAATGCGAAACTTTCAGGTTGTTAAGAGGATGGTGGTAGATTTCTGGCTACAAAGGATAAGATGTCTATCAATGAGCTTGGCATAAATGACCTTGTTGACAAATGGAGGAAAGGTCATAGAAACAGCGGTCAATATTTTCCTGAATTAATTTATCTTATGAGACAAATTAAATATAAGAAAATTGAAATTTCACAAAATAACGACTTAATAACTTTCTTACCAGCGTAAGATTGTATATATATATATATTGAAAACTGTATAGGTAAAATAAAACTCTTAAGAGTGACTATCAAATTCAAATTTATCATTTAAATCACGTCAAAATATTTCGTTTTAAAGAAAAGAACAATTTTATTTAAAATATTTTTTTTTTTTCATTTAGAAATTTATTTCATCTGCAATAATATAAAAAAGGAATGAAAAAGACAAAGAGGTATTAATTGTCATATATCATATTAACAAAATGCAACGCATCTGATAAAAATCCATTTGTTGATTATTGTGCCTTGCATTGTGTCTTCTTTCTTCCCATATATCATGATCACAAACAGTGATAAATACCATGACTTAGTCTGTAATGATTAACTTTGGGACCCAGAATTTTTAAACAGAACTTTAAAAATCTTGCTCTCTAAAATATGGATGACTTTTTAAATAAGATTTCTAAAGCCATGGATTCCTTTGAAGTATTAATACCATAAATAATAAATAAATAAATAAAATTTTTACTAACCGAAAAGTAAAAAACTAAATTTTTATATATAAAAATGTATAAATTTATCTTTCTCATCTTTGGTATAGAAACTGGAGCATGTTCCACTTCATTTGTCAAGTTTTGAACCAAGATCTCCAAATTTTGAAACCATTCGTATTATCTACCTAGCCCCAGTGATATACTCCGCTGTGACAAAGGAAAGGATGTTATCCCTAAAATGTTGGAATGCATTACACTAATTAAATACCTGTTAAGTTTAAATTCTTTCCTTTATGAAAATAACATTACAAACCCCTGAACAATTTGAATTCTGTAAAAACTTATCCATAACCCATCAATTATTATGTTCAAAAGAATCTACCATAGAGGGCTTTCAAAATAACAATGTACCCGAGTGATTTTAATTGATATTCAGAAAAACGGCTCAGAGTTTGGATTAACGACCTACTGTATGAACTAAGAACTTTTTTTTTAAAGTTCCTTCGCTCATTCAATTAATCCAGTCCTACCTTTTCGATATATAGAAAATTCTCTGTTAAAACAAATAAAACTCATTCGACTTATAGAAATATTTAGCCCTACCCAGGGAAGCAAGATTTCCTCCTCCTTTTCTGTATTTTTAACTACGATATGCCTACTAATCCCAAAGTTCTGACTGCAATTTATGCAGATGATACAGGTATCCTTTGTACGAACAATATCTTCAAAATATCTTGCTGTCTTTCTTACAAATCATCTTAAAGTCCTTAATAACTGTTTTGTCAAAAGAAAAATCCATTAACTGTTGATATAACTGAGGCCATCCTCTCTCGGTAGGTATTAAAAATATAAAACAGAATATTAAAATTAACAATGCGCCATCATTCCGTGAAAAATAGTTCAAAATATTAGGTCACATGGAAAAAGACTTTCGAATATACAAAAATAAATTCCGTAATGATTTTAGAAAAATCTATCCACTAATCAATAGACTCTATCATGTGCAGGAACAATAAAATTCTTTTATATACAGTTATTTTATGATCTATAAGTACCTACGCATGACCAGTCTGATCTTAAGCCCCCCAGGTCTAACTTAAAGATCATTGAAGCTCTTCAAAATATCACCCTCACACAAATCACCGTACCTGCAATTAAGATTAATTATTAAGATTAAGATATTTGGAAATGCAGCAAAACATTAATATTCCTTAGGCACGTTTCAGAAATTAAAATTTAGGATCTTAATATTAGTATTTAATCTTAGAATATTTTTTAAAAATAATTTCTACTATTTTGGCCAATTTACGTCAACTGTTTATATTTTGTTCAACTGTAGATGAGGCCCTCTGAGCTAGGAAGGTTCAGGAATCCAAACACCAATATAATATCTGATAGTGATGATAAAATTAAATGATCCAGAAGAAATTTACTGTTCTTGTTCATAATAATCTGACTTTTTTTGTAATTTACTCTGTAATTTTTATTTTATTCTACTTGCATTCTGTTCTTATAGCATTATATGAGAGTATTATGGCTCCCCCTTCTGGGGAGCCATAATACTCCAATAAAAATCTGTTAGAGATTGACAAAATGCAAAAACCATTTTACTGTAAGGTTTACTTTAGCGTTGTAGTTTTTTAGATTTTCAAATATGTTTTTTAATGATGTCTCCTACCTTTACGGAAGAAATATATATATATATATATATGTATATATTGAACGGATTTTTAATTTTCCCAAAAGTTTTAATGTATAGCTCAAAAGAATTCCAATATAATTTCTTGGTAATTTTCATTTCTTTTGTTTTTGTTATTGTTGCTTTTTAAATTAGAATCCTGAATTCAGATCCAGATGAAAATATATTCTTTTAATTTTGGGATCAATGCATAGAAATTTGACTTTCAAATATCCAAATACTTCACCTTTAATACTAATAACTTAAAAAAATTACTTAACAAATTCCAATTTATTTTTCCACTAAACAAAAGAGAGCTTTAGAAACTGTATGCTGCTGTCTCCTCAGCTTCAGCTTAGATTATTTCTGTTGAAATTACTCCCTGGTTTAATACAAAGTTCAAGAGAGTCCATTAAAAATCAATACTTTGGCTAACTTTTAACTCTAATTCTTCAACGGGTTTAAAATGTTAATCATCAATTAGCATTTTAAACTATAAAAATAGTTTAAAATAATCCTTTTCAAATCAAATTCACTTTTTTTGCATTTCAAATTCAAGACGTACGTATGTATACGTACATAAGTTTACTTATACACACATATATATGTACATATAATTAATTATAAGTACGTATGTATACGTACATAAGCATACCTATACACACTCACACATACATATATATATATATATATATATATACATACAATTAACATGAATACCTTCATACATATACATGCATAGATAATCTTGCGTACCTACAAGCACATATACAAATACGCATATCTGCATGCACATATGCAAATTCGCATACTTACATGCATACACACATACGCATACCTTCGTGGAAAGTATACAGGTCTACTAGGGGTTTTTAGTAGACATATATGCATACATATACAAGAAAATGCATGCATGACATAAGCACAATAGTGTAGTATATGCGTACATATGTATTACTTGCATACATTGCGCACACACATAGGCTACATACATTTCGAGTTGGCGTTCTCAGGGATGATGTATATATATATATATATATACATCTTCCTGAGCGAAATATATTTATAAGCGAAATATTACTTCGTGTTACGTATAAAATTGCATCAAACTAAAATAAACTAACCTGTAATTGGTGAATTAACGAATTTTGATGCCATTTTATACGTAACACGAAGTAATATTTCGCTTCAGTGACGTGCCAAATATATGTTAATAACTTTGGATATTGCAAGATTTATTATGCAACAGCAATTACTGATTTAAAACGGCTTCTAATTATAACATTATTCAACAAAAAGTAGACGATAGTGAACAAATACATTTTTTTTTCTTAAAACAAATTTTGTAATCTGCGCAGATTGGACATTCCTTAATCTAAATAACCTTAACCTCCCCTCCTCTCCCTGTACTATTAACAGAATATTTTTTATTTTTAAGTAATATAGATTTAATTCAAATTAAAGATTAATGTATTCATTTACAATACTTACAAATTACATATACAACTATTTTTAAACTATCTTAATAACAAATTAGTAAAGCCATTCATGAAACCACATTTTGCTTTTAACTTTGTGGCATCGAATTTTGATGTTTCCACATTATCCTTTAGCAATTTGCTAACTTGTTATTGCTGCATTTACCACTTTTATCCGATAGTAAATTTCAGCTGCTTTCTATTGGATTATTTTCTTTATTAGTCATAAACAGTTCTCCCTATCACCCTGGTGAAATTTTGCAAATATTAGAAACATATTGTATCCCAATACCCTAAACAATCTTGATTCTCCGTGATTTCTGCGTAATTTTAGTAATTTTTAATTTCCCGAAATCTTTTTAAACACATTATATACTAAAGACATCGCTTTTCTGTAAAAATACACCGAGTTAATGGGGTTTTTTTTTTCTAAAATAAAAAAACGGAAAAGTCTATATTTTTTGTTATCTCTTTTATTGCATTAAAATTAACAGGCAAGTCTTTCAACGTATTTTGTATAAGCTCTTTCCTTTATTGTCTAGTAACATGGAACAATAACTTAATTTTTTTCCGGTTAATACGTCGCAGAAAACTAGGATCTCAGATTTCACTGTTCAGAAGGCAATAATTAAATTAAGATACTTCGATGACTATTTTTAAAGTAGTTGAGCTGGTCGTGAAAATATCATTCTATTTAGTGTTTAAAAAGGATCTGATGGCCGAGTGACTAGCGCTTTTGCGCTCAATGCCACAGGGTTCGAGTCCCCTCGTGGTTGTTTGTAGTGGTTCGGAATCCCGAACCACTACAGTATCGAAAGTATCCATCTACAGTATCCCGCAGTATCGAAAGTTTTCGTATCTGTGCAGAAGAAAGATACACTATATCTGTAGGCCCAGGAATGTTATTTCAATAGACTTAAACTGGCGAATATGAATTTCACAGACTTGGAAAGTCCATTTAAAATTTTTGTAATAGCATATAGGTTCCATGTAGCAGGCTTCCATAATGCTCCTTGTATAAAGCTGGATTTACTATGCTTCTGCCATTTTAATGAAAATTGAAAATCAAAGGACTTTAAATTTTCATTTGAAATATATTCAATGCATTTGAATATTCGGTCGAAAACAACAGTATATCTGTAAAAAAAACTTTGATTGATGATATGATTGAACTAATGATTGTTATTATATTGAAAATTTAAATCCATATTTCACTTGCCTACTACCAAATTTTAACGAAAAAATTATAAGTTGTTATTGTTTCTTATTTCACTTAGTAAACATCTAGATCAAGCCCACGAACCCGTAAGGACTCATGGTTGAAGGGAAAGGGGGCATCTTCTGTTGGGATGGAGAGCCCGTAGGTAGAAGTCTGACTTGGCTCCGTGATGTTCTATAGTCATAGGAGACCAGGACCTACGGCTTAAAGTGGATTTCGAACCATTATAAACATCCATGGCACCGCCGGGATAAATCGAAACCTGAAGCACCGACCGCCAAACACTCGGCCATTCAGGCCCTCATATAATAAGTAATAAGAATAAATAATAAGTTGATGCAACAAGAATAAAAGTAATAATTGAAGTAATCGTTGAAGCAATTAATGTAATAGCGGAATTAATAATTGAAGTAATAAAATAAGTTGAAGTATTGTAAAACACTAAGTGAACAATATATTAGAAACCCTCATATTCAAGAACTTCACAAATTCTCTGTCTCTTTCTACGATTGTGCGAAATCAATTAATCATATAAAAATTAACGCATACTAAAAATATAATATATATTCAGAAGGGTATAATTTTATAATACTATAAAAATTATACCCTTCTGAAAATGCCCTAGATGAATAATAATAAGGAGTTGAATTTAGATGTTTGAAAATATTCCGAGTAGAAACAAAAAGGGATTTTCATTTTTTAAAATTTACTATTAATTTTCTAAGTACACAAATTTTTTTCGATGCTTTTTATTCAATATAAATGCTCTAAAAGCATTTTTCCTCCATAAACTTATATCTAAAACATATAAAAAACATAACCTATGTAACAAAGTACCAAAACATGTATTTGAACCAATAGTAATATTTTTTATTTTCTTCAAAGTTCGGATATTTTTGACAAAAAAAAAAAAAGTAGCTTAAAAATTTAATACTAATTTTCTATCCAAGATCATTTGATTAAATTTGGGAGGGACATTTGTAATATTTTCCATTTTAAATTCTTTATTTTCTATTAATTTTTTTAAATTAAAATTTATGATAAATGCAACTAAAATAAACACTCCATATACATAGCTTTCATGCGTTTTTTTTTTTTGTTAGGTATCTCATATGAATCACAATGAACCTATACACGACGTTTTTTACATCACTGCATTTCTGACTTAGAAGGAAAGAAAAAAATTATTGTAATAAAAAATACGTATTTGGCTGTATTATTATATCGGTTGCCACATTTCGTAATATTAAATTTAATATCCCTATAATTGAGGCTATAAAATATAAATAAACCAAGAAAATAACAGAGAAATTCAGTTTTTTTTTGTTTCTAAATAATATATATATGGTCCTGATGGCCGAGTGGCTAGCGCTCCACATGTTTCAGGTTCGAGTCCAGGCGGTGCCATGAATGTTTGTGGTGGTTTGGAATCCGCTTTAAACCGTAGGTCCGGGTCTAATAGGATCACAGAGCGTTTCAGTGCTAGTGTTACTCCCGTCCGTAGCATATCTTCAAGCTACACGTGCACCCTGGGTAGTGCTAAATAAATATGCTTATGGCATAAAGATTGACTGTCTATGTATTGGCAGCTGCATTAGAACAACAACATAATTGATGCTATAGAATATAAATAATAAGAAGATAAGAGAAAGATATTCTCACTTTTATTTTTAAATAACACACACACACACGTATACATATATATAACATATATATATAATCCACGCTCAAATAAACAACGTGACCTAAATGTTAAAATAATTTTGAAAAGTGTTCAATAAAATGCTTCAAATGTAGTTACAGGTTACCACATTTGATAATTTTGACTTCATTTTATCTATAAATAATGTGTTTAATAATATCAATAAAAGATACTGTCTAGAGAAACCTACATTCTTTCCAACAAACATGAGAACATATATATTTTCGATGGGACTCAAAGATAAAAAGATATAAACAACTCATTATGTCTTCATAAGTCAAACGCATCTGCTAAAGCAGGCTCATTGTTACTCATATATACAATAAGCAAGACTTAATGTGCTCACACTGACACCAAACAATTATGATAAACAGAATTGACAGATGACACCAACAGATGATAGAAACAGGTGTTCCTCACAAAATGTACAGGCGTTTAGTGAAACAGTTTTGTTGTAGAGCAGATACGAGTAGGCCATAACTTGTACGTGGCCCACCATTAATTTTGGGGCTACTGGCCTTCTCTTATACATATTTCACCGACTTTAATGATTGAATTTTTTTAATTAAAAGTAATGATTAATGTAAATAAAGCATGTTCTGCAAAAAATATGAATTAAAAAAATCCTAAAATGTACTAGAATCCCCTTCTACTCAAAAATTCATATGCAAATCATCTTGGACATTATTTGGATCAGCGTCTTATCTGACAAAACTATCCTAAAATATATTAGATCACCTTCTGCTCAAAACTTCATATGCAAATCATCTCGGATATTGTTTTGATAAGCATCTCGTCTAGCAAAAAAATATCCACACCGTATAAAACCTTCGAAACAGTCCTATAAATCTTTATCGTCCTCTAGCAAGGATTTTCTCAGTCAAGCAAAATTCATGTTTTACACCTCTATATTCGAACTCATCCTAACTTATGATCTGTCTGTCTACACATATGCAGCTAATACCATCTTAAGAAAAATCGAGACAGAACAAAACACCATTTTATTGCATATCATAAAAAGAGAGATGGATTAAGCAAAACGAAGAATTTCATTGCAATGCATCTTACATACATAAAACATAAAACATAAAAAACATAAAAAAATCACAATAAAATCCAACCATTTAAGAAATAGAGGAAGATGAGCAGATTAATCTATCAAAAAAATTTAAGAAAATGTTTTTGTAACTATTGAATTCTTTATCAGCATTTGTCTCTCCATTATTCTCTGCAATTTTATTGTTTAAATTTTCATTTTTTTTTTTAATTTTCTTTCCAAATTTTTAAAAAAATCATTGTTTAGCCCATACTGAGGATGATTCATCTTTGAAGCTAAATAACTCCCTTAAAATTAAGTTTTCTTTAAATTATTTTCTAAAGTGCTAAATTCTAACTTCAAAAATGCATTTAGTTACTGATTATTTGATTTCATTTTCTTTGCAAATGCAAAGTGTATGTAAACTGTTTTAACAAAATAAGAATGTTGTAGACAAGACTACCCGCACAAAAATATTTATTATGGAACTTAGATTTATATTTTTTCTTTGAAAGTTAGAAAAAAAAAAATTTTAACTCATCCAAGAAACACAAGAAGTCGCTTTTTCCAGACAAGAGAAATAGCATATCTCTTTGACCTCACCATCAAGCATTTATCAACAAATGAAGCGAAACAGTATTTACTATGGTCACTAACTGGCTTATCAAAGATCAGTAGAAAGTATCCTTAAAAAGAATTTTCTTGAAAAGTGCGGTATGTTCCATGCATTGTTATGAGAGATT
Source organism: Caerostris extrusa (assembly GCA_021605095.1). Lineage (NCBI taxonomy): Eukaryota > Metazoa > Arthropoda > Arachnida > Araneae > Araneidae > Caerostris > Caerostris extrusa. The sequence continues at coordinate 45,434 of BPLR01003207.1, read as the reverse complement.
TGCTCAATGAGCTCATATGCTCGTCAAATTATTATCGGGATTTTGTGGAAGATCTCGCTGCCAAAATCGCTGCTACTAATAGAATAATCCTTAAAAATTTAAAATCTTTCGCGAATTTCAATTTCTCAAGTATTAACATACTTTTCTGGACGAATACACATAGCAGTATATCAATATGCAACAACCCAAGAAATTTATGAAGCAATTGGTCAGAATTTTACAAGTACGGGAGTTCTGCACTTTAGGGTTCACTTGTTTATTTGGCGATATTTTTTCCTTGTGGCTTTCGCAAGACCCGTCCTAAACAAACAAAATGGCCGCTGCAATTACGAAATACTGCTGTCTTGGCGATTCCAGTCTGCGTGGAAAAGAAATTTGATAAAATCGGAACACTGAAATGCAGAATCGCCGCAATAACTCTCAATAGCGACAAAAATATAACATTTAATAACGCTATAACTTTATGCGGAAGCAATTGTTTTAATACTACAAAAACATTATCCAATTCAGACACAGAAGTCTGTTAAGAGATGTTTAAATGAACTTTTATCAACATAAACTGATCCTTAGACACTATTTTGAGGATATTGAAAAAAAAATGTATTTATAATTTGAAAGCCAGACAATCAAAATGAACTATAGAGCACGTGACTTGATGGGAATCAATCATTATAGCATAGTTAGCAACACATATTTCATGTCAGCTTTAAAACACACGTGAATAAAAACATGTGAAAAATCAGCGTTTATTATAAGTAAAAGCTTTTTAATTGAATGTTTATACGAGGAGATTAATCTGTTTTAAATATTAACTGATACTCTAACTTTTTATTTTATTTTATAGCTTCAATTTTTTTGGGATATCGCAGACCTGTAACTAGGACAACATCATGTTCACACATGATAATACGCTTCCAGTTGACTTTGATAATACGCTACGTGAAGCTTTTCATTCGTTCCATTGGCGCCCTTGTGTTTAATATTGAGTTTTCTTCTGACATAAATAAATGGAAATGTGTACCTTATCTTCTTTTTCACAGTTGAAGATCAGTTTGGACATCTAATTCAACGTTTTTCTGTCACTCAGTGTGGAATATGAATCTAGGTTCCATTGTAAATATTGTTCGTCTTGACGTGTCCGTCTGTTACATCTTTTATTTTGTCAAAACAATTTATAAACATGAAGTACATGGTTACGATGATTCCTTAATCTGATATATCTGATAGTTTTATGGATGGCTGATATCAAATGGATCTGCCATGCAAGTTTTATTAGAAATTTAAAAAAACCTGTTTGAACTGCAAGAGAACTGCCATTGGCGGCGTCTGTTGTGGATGCTGTTTCGGAAATGATGAGATCCGATATTGATTATGGCAACGTATATAACAGCTTCTTGCATCGGTAGGCCTTCTGATGGAAATTAGGATTTTTGTAAGCAAATTTGAGGAGGTTACCCTCAAAAGATATCCTTGGAGGCATTGTCATATTTTCATCGCGCTTCGGAACTGTTGTGTCAGACCATACTTAAGTGGATGCATACTTATTAAACTCGGGTTCATGCTAAAGATAAGCACAATAAATCCCTGGAGGAGATTGGAGATGCCCTCTGTGGGAGTATTCGTTATAAATTGCTCTGGCAAAATCTGGATGTACCTTGGAATGCACTCTGGAATCCTGTGATACACTCCGGATAAAGCAGAATCTATCATATATTACTACCCAAGCAAAAAAAATATCATTTATAATGAATATACATATATATTAGTAAATCGTCGTTTTTCATGAGTCCGGCGATAAATATGCAGGAGGATTGCTGCAAGGTCAAACATTGCATTGCCCCAGTTAAAAGGTCTCTGTCCTACAGACCTTTAATAGACCTGTTACCTCTGTCTTACAGCCGATATTTTATCGGCTGTGTAATAAATTAGTAGTAATATGTGATAGATTCAATAACAATAATAGATTATGTAAATTTACTCACAGAAGGCCAGAAAAATGTAATCAATTGTTGTCTTGGAATAAAGAAATTTTCAGGTAAAATAAGATTTTCGGATTACTTTTTCAATGACTTTCGCGAAAAATAAAGGGATTTTTATTTAAATTTAACGAGTTTTTCGGAAAAGAATTTTGCGTGTTGGAGAATTTACTTTGTAAGTATACTAACCAATAGAATTCAATGCTAGAATATTTTGAGGTGCAATGTTAGCCTATAGAGCAAAATGTTATTAGTGCTTATTGTGAGAGATCTTGAAATAAACAATTCTAAAATAAATTTTTTTACAGTTTGAATAATTTCAATAAAAACTGACGTTGTTCTATGTTTCAGAAGAGTTTAAGTGATGTATCACATAGAAAGTTTGACTCAACTTGGTAAGTGAAATATTTAGATTTTAATAATTTTTCTCATAAATAATACTAATTTGCAAAGGAATATTTTAGAATTGTCATTATATATTTGAATAGAGCAATATTTATTTTTTACTATATGGTATTATTGTAGATAGCATTAATATAATGTAAAATGAATTGCTTAAAATTAAAAATCTCAAGACTTATATATTTTTTTGTGTTATAATTATTTCACGGTTAAACGAAAACAATAATATAAAAGGTTGGTTTAAAATATAACACGGCTGATGCTTAAAAATATTTCAGTATAAAATACCAAATTCTAACTTGATCCAATAAGTAGTAATCCCGGCATCTTTTTGTACATAGTTTTAGAAGACTATTTCCATTTAAACATTAAAAAAATTATAAAACAATATACAAAATAATATAAATATTCGATTACAACAATATAATGTTCATCTGCTAGAGAATAAGTGCTTTCGTCTATTGTCCGATGAATTATAAAAAAACTTAAAAATAAAAAATGCAAGTTTTTAAAATTATATTTAGAAGTATTGCAAAACTAAAGGCCTAAAACAATGCATATATATTTAAAAAGTACTAAATAAGTTTGCAATGAGAATTTGTTTTACTTTACATTCTCATAACAAGAAATAAACTAGACTCTTTTATATTTTATTTTTCTCAAAATTTTAAAATCAATATTTAACATAATTGTTTCTTGTATTTTTAAAATTAATATAAATTTTAATAAGATTTTTATAAACAAAAAAAAAATTCTGTTAATTATTTATTGAAATTGAATACAGAAAACAAAGCAATTATGTGTTTAATATCGTTAAAGAACAATTCAAGAACTTCCGTCTCGTCTCTTATACATGAACACAAATACCAAATATTAAAATATTCATTATATATAAGATATAAGTGGACCCTTCATAAAATTGAAAATATGATCTGAAGAAATATCAAAACAATAATAATAATAATATAAGACGAATGTGTCGTCGTTAGAGTTCTAACAGGTGCTACACTAATCACACTATGCATATAAAAAACACAATATATGAACATAAAAACAAAGGAGAACAAACAAGAAATAAATTAGAAACACGACCATTTTACATGAAAAAGAACACTCGAATTGCATAAAATACTATCATAGTATTCGTAATACAAAATTCCTGAAGTGCCTGATATTCAGACTCCCCCCCCTCACCCCCCAAAGTCATGAAGTTTTTCAAAAGCTGAAATGTACAGACGAAACAGAATCATTTAGCAAACACAAGAATCAAATTGTTGAATAGCAAATCTAAAAGAACTTTAAAATTAAAATAAATATACAATGACAGGGTAGTAAAATATGTTCTTCAGGAAATAGTTAGTAAACCAAAGAAAAATAATATATCCTGAAAATAACTTTTTCAACGAATACATATCCTCAGAATATTATGTACTGTGTTATTTCTGTTCGCTATATGATTGGATATAAGCCAAAGATACATATAGAATTTTTTTGATAGCTTGGTGTAGACATAACAGCCGAGTCATGTGATAGAAATAAATTCTTGACTGTTTGTAAAAATATGGAAGTGTGTAATTGCTTGACTATCTATGATCTAGGTAGACTTATTTGACTGGAAAAGATGCAATGCCTGGTGTGCTATTTTCGTTAATTATCAGCGTGAAAAAGTGGAATACCGTTATACATGTTAGTGGAATGATTGACAATTTCTTGTAAGAGAGAAAACCCCCACTGTGTGTAGATATTATGGAATTTGCAAACTATAGGAGCAAACTTAACAAAATTAGGTTTCCCTAAATCATTTTACTTATTTATAGAAATTTGATGGATGTTGAAATATTGTTTATGAATAATAAGTTACAAATGAAGCTATCAAAAAAAATTGTAAAATAGTTTGAAGTACCAGTAAAAAAGAGCGCACTTTGGTTTTGAACAATTAATGAAAGTAAGTTTAAATGCATTTTTAGTTGAAACCTTAAGTCATAGGTTGTATGTGTCCTTGGTGATGGGAATATTGTTGTATGTTGGGTAATGTATGTTAGGCGTGAATCTTTCAGATGTCGTCCGATGTCGTACTCATTTCGCAGTGTTTTTAGTGCAATGTAGAAATTATCCTTCGCGCACCTTGAGAACATTGAATCTGCTACAAATGTGCATATTCATATAGTGAATGACAATGGGGTCAAGTGCTCGACGTTTAAAAGCAACTTATCATATTATATTATATACTAAATTGTAGGGTTTATTATAATTATATAAAATTGAACTTTTTATATCTTTTTTGTAAATAATTGTAGATTTTCATTTAATATGTTCCCTTGATAAAATAAAAAATTTTAAACTGCGCATGTATAAAAATGATGGTTTCTACAATATATAAAATAAAAGTTCAATACGGATCATCTATATTAAATTACTTGTAGTATTACTATCACTTATAATAGTAAAACTACAACAATACGATCAGTTAGCAATATACAAATACGCATTTTTTTTATTAAATGTATTGAATAAAATTCTTTTACATTCTTACTCTTATAATTGGCCTACAGTTGTTAGCATTTAAAAGAATTAGTGAAATAGATATGAAGTTAAAACTGAAATGAAACGAAGAATTTATTTATTAAAAGCTTTATTTTAATTCTTAATAATACTAAATTGCGTGTTTTGCGTAAAAAAATCGCCAATTGTTGGTGAATGAACTTCCCGAATGTCATTTATTTTATGCTGTTTAAATTAAAATTAGTACTGTCAAATAACATAGTACTAATGCTATGTTAATTATGTTAACATAATGACTAGCATAATTTTTTTTTTTGTGAAAGACCGTATGATATATTGTATGGAAGGTAATAAAGAGCTCATTATTTAATTGAGGGTAGAAACAATTACAATAAAAATTACGAAAAATTCAATTACGTTATGAATCCAAACGATTTTGACAGTGCAAATGAAATGAATGATTTATTACATAAATAAAATATTCAAAAAATCGTGTGTGTCTAAATTTATTTTTATACAGCAAATATTTTATTATTTTAGTAAGAAAGAAAATATAATACAAAATGTATCAATAGTCATTCAGCATTTAAAAAATGTACCTCATTTATTTAGCTTTTTTTTTTAAATCAAATTTAACTTTCATTTTGTTACTTTTTATTTATGGACATAGGCATTTATTTAATCTTTTTATTATTTTCATGCTTATTCTCATATTTTTCTATTTTTAAAATATTTTTTGTATATACTTTATGCATTTTATTATGTCTTTTTATGCCCTCATAACTATTTTAAAATAAATTTTAATCACCAAAATTTAATTTGCATTATATTAAAAAGCTTGTAATTACTCGTAGGTGTGGTTTGTCGCTCTACGGTCATCTTGTGCCCACGAGGGCTAAGCAGACCGGGATCTACAGTTTAAAGTGGATTCCGAATCCCTGACAAACATCTATGCCACCGCCAGGATTCGAACCAGAGGCCTGTTGTAATTAGTCGTAGAAAGAAATGCATAATTCATGTATGCTTAAAATTTTCACTTTTTTTATACGACAGAAAAATACAACATAATTTCAATTGATTGTTAATAAGTCATTTCTCTTATCATTTACCTTCAAAGGTCCAAGGTTCTCCATCAAGATAGAGGTATATGGAGGGGCTAACGCTGCCAAAAATGCCTCAATAATGTCAAACTGTCTGTCTGTTTAATTGTTAATATTCTACTAATTGAACTTTTTTTATCCATTAAGAACTGTTAAATTAAAGATACAATTTTTTAAATATTAAGTTTAAGAATTTTATTTAAATTTAATAATCCTTTCATGAACATTTGAAAAATTAGCCGTTTAATATATTTGAAAAGGTTATGAGTCATGTGCAATTTATTTTTATTTATTTATTTTTATTTCGGTGTGCTAATATTCCAATAAGTATTCGAATTTATACCTATGATTATTGCACGCAAAGAGCAGACGATTCGCTTCCGTCTTAGCAGACGATTTGATTAGCTTCAGCGGATATTGCGGTCGAGGAGGAGTGGATCGTTTGCTAATAACCGTAGAGGGGAGTGTTGCCAAACAATTGCACCATCAGATTAAAAGCCTGGGGTACGGGGGTTACATATTAAGGAAATCGAAGCTTCTTTTAAATGACTCCATCCCTCCCGCTAATGAAGATTTCCCACCGCAGAAGATTTTCATCCACCTCCCCTTCCCGTCAAAACATCTCAGACGATCAGCTGGTCCTGGAGTGCCGTCCCTCAATTGTATACATAAACGGCCAGATGGTCTTATTTACCTTCTGTTAAAATCTTGGTATTATTAGCATGCAATAAACCATAAGCCTTATGAACAATTAAAATTTAATGAATTTAAAAATTTAATATCAGCTAAGTAAAAAGTTAAAATGTTAAACTTTAATTTTAAGACGTTAAATTTTTAAGTTAAACATTTAACATCAGCTAAGTAAAAAGTCAAATATTTAACAACAGCTAAGTAAAAAAGTTAAACATTTAATTTCTTAAGTTAAAAAATTTAACAGCAGTTAAGTAAAAAGTTAAAAATGTAACATCTTGAGTCAAACATTTAACATCGGCTCAGTAAAAAGTTAAAAATTTAACATTTTAAGTTAAAAATTTAGCATTAGCTAAGTAAAAGTTAAAAATTTAACATGATCTAAGCAAAAAGTTAAACATTTAACATCTTAAGTTAAAAATTTAACATCAGCTACTATAAAAATTTAGCATGTTGTTTTTAGTCACGATGAACATAAATAAAACAAAAATAATGTACCTTTGAATTTTATACAGAATAATAAAAATGATTTGAAAAAAAAAAAAAATGAATGGTAACTTGGGCATATAAAAATAAACCATTCTTGGATTTAAAAAAATCAGCCATTATTGGCTACTTTGTAGCAAAAAAGCATAGAATACTAATCAGGTGAGCAGCTGAAATTTATCAGACAGAATAACAATGTTCAATTACAATTTTTGCTATTATAATTATTAATCATTGTTTACCCTTTTAGATTACAGGTTTCAAGTTTTTACCGACTACAGCAATATACATTGTATTAAAAAGAACTGTCTGCAATTGAAACAAAAAAAAATTTTTACTAATGAGATACATAGTTTGTAATACAGTTATCTTTAATGAAACTGCTGGCACTATACAAATTCTTATTCATTCTAACTCAAAAAGACATTTGGAAATTAATACTTGGATCTTCGAGATAGAATAGTATGATTATAAATCCTTATAATTAAAAAATCCGTAATTTTGTATAAATACATTTTCTGATAAAATATTAGTATTTTAAAGCAATTCATTTTCTTAACCTGCAGGCTGTAATAATAATAATTTTATTATTATTTTTTTTTTTTTTTTTTTTTTAAGGAACTACCTTTGAAATTGCTGATATTATTTCACAAAAGTTAGAAATCCTAAATTTATATTTTACATCATGTCCATGGATGCTGCTCATGGGAGCTAGGGAATCAGCTTATTCTTTCCTATTGAAGCTTATTAAAGGTTTCTACAAATTCAATGTCATCAACTTATTTAGAATATTTAAAGTATTGAAGTGACATGCACTTTGACATTCCAGGTTTATGTGGAACTGGTTCTGGTGTAAAAACTCAGTTTGGCGGTGGTGGTTCTGGGGAACTTTTTGGCAAATGACAGCTGGCAACTGGCGTACCGATTACGGAGTACCAATGGGGATAGACCCTTTAACCTCCTCATCTTAATTCATATATAAATTTGCAATTATAATTGGCTTCTTAAAGTTAGTAGATGGTAAAAAATAAAGTTTCTAAAAATTAAAAAATGGTACTCGTAAAAATTAAAAAATACTAAAAACAAATAAAAGCAAGATAAAAAAAAAAAGTTAAAAATAAAATTAAATGAATTTAAATTAAAATTCGGTACAATTAGGAACCCGCTGTCGATACCATAAAATTATTGAATATGATTTAAAAATTGAGATTGCTGAACGTGTGGTCCGTAACGATTAATCTGAAAATAGAAAACATTAATACCCCCCAAAGCAAAGTTCTGGTATTTTATTATTTTTTATGGTGAGTTATTTGGACCAGAAGGAGGAGGAGTATCTGGTGGGGGAATCAGACAACCGGGTTCACTCGTAGCTGGTGGTACTGCACCAACAACCAGTGATGCTTCAACTACAGGTGGAGGCACTTCTGGATCTGGACCTGTAACTGTTACGGATAATATTTTTATTACTCAAGCCGGGTAAGGAATGAGGGAAGGTAATGTGTGTTCCTGTTTTTCACTCATACATTGTAAATCAAGGACAGTTCATCTTTAGAATATATTCAGGGGTGCAAAGTAAGTAATGTTTCCCATAACTCACACCTGAACCAAATTCAAGGACACCCTAAGGTCTTCGTTGAGAACAAACGTTAAGAACACATATATTTTCACGAGTTAGATGCATTGGATAAATAATGTCTGCATTGAGTGAAAAGAAGTTAGTTATTCTTTTAACTCTAAAAATAGTTCCTATGTAAAGTTCTTGCATTCGTGAACAAAGATTTTTTTCTATCAAAAACACTTTTAACGTAATGATAGATTCAGGATTCCGCTGTACAATTTGGAAAAGATTATCAAAGTACTGTTAATGGAAAACATCATTTAATTGTGGATATTGAAGAGTCTATTCTTTAGAGGTTTTTCGAGATCTACGAATTCATCATCACTTAAAATTTACGACATATTCCTTATAAAAACAAAAATCTCAGAGAGCTCTTAAGCGTTTCATTTAATTAGAGAACAATTTGGGTTTTATTTGAAGGTATTTCAAATAAAACAGTTTACAATAATTCAGTTTTACAATAATTTTAAATAAAATAGTTTTAAATAATTCAGTTTTACAACTAATCAAGTTAAATGAATAATATAAACTAAAATTACCTTAATTTATTGCTGTAATTATTCGTGGATTAAACGCTAAAAACAATTCTAATAAATAATCAACATTTTTTTCGGAATATTTATAAACTTCACCTCCGTCCTTCAAACGTCCACCTTAAATTGTTTATTGTCAAAAAAAGTGACAGAACTTTGAGTGAAACAAAAATAAATAATATTTTACACATAAAGAAAGGAACAAAAGCTTTGAAAATTGGAAAAAAAACCGAGCACAGAATTAAATAGTTCGACGGGCATATTAGATCAGTACGTGCTTGTGCATGAAAAATGTTTGAAATAAACTATGAATAGAATTAAAAACGCTTTGCACGAGGTCAAAATAATAATTAATTGTGATATTTATCAGGTATCACAGCATCATGTATCAAGTTTTCATATCTCTATCCATTTTCATATCTTTTTACATATCTCTAGTAAATTACAAGTTGTCGGAATATGTCGTGTCATTGTTTTTCCCAATAGATTCTAATTGTTTCCCATAGTTTTTAATTTCCTGTCTGCTTTCTGGTTTTCGTTATCTTCATATTTTTAATACTTTCCTCAAAACAAAACAACAACAACAAAAAAAAAAAAAAACCTATGTTAGTTTTATGCCATGAATAGAAAAACAGAAACTGATTGGTATATGGTACATCAGAGACAAGCTAATAGCCCATAAACTATACGTTGCACCGTATTATACGAGAAATTTTATTTTTCTGGCCGAAAATTATTTTCTGCGGATAATAGGTATGAAATTGCAGTATAATAACTAACAAATAGTTAAGAAAGGCATTTATTTATATATTTACAAGGCTATTTCGTAACAATAATATTGCTGCTAATAAGGAACAATGAAAAAATAGTAAAGCATAAAAAATTCAGCAATCATAATCTTTAATTTACAATATTTTTTATTGCATCTACAACTAGTCCCTAATTGTACAGAATTTTTAATTTAAATTCTTTTAATTGTTAGCACTGTCCTTGATATCTGTATGAAATTTCACGTCAAAATATTCATTACTGTTTGAATTACGCTTGGTTTTGTGAGACGCTAAAACGGATTCCGGCAATTTTGAAATGACTGAATTAATTGAGCAAGAACTTGAGTTAATTTTTTTTTCTTGCGGAGACGTATAGAATGTTGCAGAAGGCATTCGGTGAGCATTCCTACATCGGAAAGAAATGCTTAGAAGTGGTAAAAACAGTTCAAAGAAGGCAGAGAACGCGTTGAAGACGCAGAGCCCTCTGGTCGACCACCAACCTCAACCGACGAATCTCACTGGATCGATTTACAATTAGAGACCTTGCTGATGATGTTGAAATTTCAAAATTTTCTTTTCAAAAGATGTTTTGGGCCTCAAAAGCGTCAAATCTTGATTGTTACCGAAAACACTGCATTGATTCTTCGTGACTTTTTCGCCAAAAATGAAACCCATATCGTTCCACAATCACCATATTCGCCTGATTTATCATCGTGCTACTTCTGGCTATTCTCTAAACTCAAACGACCATTCCGGGGACACTGTTTTGAGTCAATTCAAGAGACATTTCAAAAATCGCCGGAATCAGATTTAGAAAAACAACAAAAACCAAGCATAACTCAAACACTAATGAATATTTTGCCTTGAAATTTTACACAGATGTCAAGCGCAGATTTGACATGATTACATGATTACACAGATGTCAACCTAAAAAAAAAAAGAAAAAAATTGAAATACCTTATGCCCGGGAAATTTAAATTGAAAACTGGTCTTATATTTTGGACACAGTAGTATATGGACTTATTTTAGAACCCTGTTACTAATTCGCAATTTATAAATTTGTTTGAAAAGACAACGATTTTTCATGATCAGAAAAACTAAATTTTGAAGTTAAAAAGTAAGATTGTAGGAAAAAAAGATCATTTTACTTTTGTGCAAGCATTACTCTACTCATAAAAAAAAAAATAAATTCTAAAGCTCTTTGTACAGGAATTTCACCTGTGTAAACAAGTTCTGAATGTTTGTACAAGCAGGTTTTGTTCCCATAGAATGTACATCAATATCTTTCCAGCGTATTAAAATAATGATATGTAAGATGTACTGATGAATATAATTAAAAACGTACAAAACGTACAACAAAAATAATTAATTCCTTAACTCAGGAGGCACAAAAGTATTTTTTTCGCTATTATAAAACCATATGTTGTGTGTTAACGAAGTTTGATAGATATTCGTATCAAAACTCTGTAACTGTGACCGTATTCGTTCGTGCGTGGTGTTTCCCCCTTTGAATACTAAGCATTTAAAAAGGCACAGAAGTTCACTCCTTCAACAACTCCGAACAAAAGAACAGTTTTGTTCTAAAAAGACAAACGATATTTTATCAGAGATTGGATCGAATACCTGTTTTTGATGAGCTAAACAAAGACTGGCCAAAATACCCTTTTTTCTATTGGCAAAAAAGACAAACTTAATTTATAGCTAACATGCTGTTGTTTATCAGATATATTTTATGAAAAATTGATTGGTTTTTAGTTTTATCACTATACTTTTTTGTATTTTATAAAATGCGAAATTATTATATTTTTATGCTTAAGCTTCTTTGTATATTTAACGCATGTCTAGATCTTTAGGCATAAATTAATTATTTTGTATTTAAATAGTAACAAAGTATCAAGTAAAGAACTTGAAAACACAATAACTAACATCTATTGAAAAATAATTATTTTGCAATAATTTGAAGTTAAATGGAATGTTTATTTTTTTTTCCTAAAAATATAAAATAGTTTTGAGTGTAAGATATAGAATATTTATTATCATTTATATTTCAATTATTTTAAATTTATTATCAAAGAATTATAATAAATATGTTACTTTTCTTTCTTTTCTATAAATCTCAAAAATCCATCTCACTCCCTACAACCATGGATATGAGAGCCTGACGTAATAAAATAATTAAAATTATGTAGTAGTTTTTATTTTGAAAGCATTAATATTTTAATGTTTTTAATAGAAGGACGTAGATTGTTAATTTATGATGTCTTTATTAAAACTAATTTATTTAGATTTCTTTGCAATAGTCATATTATTTTTTTTTTCAATTTCAAACTCTCACATATATAGAATGTTTCAAATATGTTTAGCCAAAATTTAAAAAGGTAGCGACCAATCTAATGTTTGCTCCAATCACTTTTCAGAGAGTCAATCTAAATTTAATTCAAGTCATACCTCATTTTCATAATCAGACATTGTTTTGGATAATCGTACTAAGTAGCTGAATCTAATCAATATCTATCCGAAAGGTAAATTAAGATAAATATGAAAAAATGTAAAGCAACTTCGCAAAAGATTTAAAATGCCCGTAGCTTAATTTCTGTAATAGCACTCACTATACACTGAACGAGGAGTACTTTAGGTACTTACAAGTCATTTTTGGTCAGAAGATCAAATAGATTTTTATCATACTAGACTTTTGGCCTCCATATCACATTTATCACAGTTTACTCAAAAACTTCTAAACTAAAACACATCTCTACTTATTTATAACTCTACTCTACATTATCTACCAATTTCTAGTGTGTAGAATTACTAATTTACATATTTATGATAAAATATATAAGGGCAGAACTCAATTCAATGCGCAAAGTTCAATAATAAATTCAAACACTTGTGCGAATCAGGCAACATGTGTAAAGCGTCTCACATCGATAGTAAGTAGGGATTTCTCCCATGTGACACGCAAAAAGGGGGGCAGTTACCCCTAAAAAGCACTTCAGAAGCCAATGACTTCCCATCATCATCCATCGGAGGCTATTCATGGCATATATAAATTGAAACAGCAGGCTCACCGATGGTAAAAATAAGAGTACTCCTTGCAATTCTATGCATTTTGAAAACAACAAATTAAAAAATGCTTTTTAGTAAAAATTGAAATAAAAAATTATTTTTTTATTGTTTTTATTTATAGGTACTCCCAATACTCAAACTTATTTCAATCGCTTATTTAAAATTCTGAAAAAAATTAAAACAAGTAATACAAAAAAAAAAATTTGCAAGTCAATTCCTACTTTTTTTCACTAATTGCAGAAAAGTCCTTTACAAATAAAGTTGAAATTTTCCTCTTACATCTGGCGCCATCTATTGGTAGATACATGCAATTTAAATCTAAAAAACTAAAATTACTGAATTAAATTTAATGAATGAATTAATATTTGAAAAAAATTGTATTAACATCAAGTGTTCATCCACTACAAGTTTAAAAAAATATATTTGAACTTGAGTGGATGAATAAAAGTATTTTATTAAAGATTGAAAATTTGAACAAGATGTATATATATATAGGGAGAGTGTGAACTAATAGAAGGAATTGAAAAAGAGTGTATATGAAATAAGACGAGATATGTTTTCCAATACCCGAACACTAGGATCTGAAATGGCAGGTATGTATTAGATTCAGCGTAAGCAGTATTACATCCTGGGAAGGATCTGCAAGGTTTTCCGTCTCTCATCAGGTTTGCAAACTCAAAAGAGTGGTAGAGTGCACCTAGACGACTCGAAGTCACATCATAATGCTGAGTTGGAAATGCTTTATAGATAAGGTAGTGTGCAGAGCAGACATAGAAATAATGATACATTAAATGAATACGTAGTTAATAAATTGGTATACATCAACAAAAAAAAAGTCAACAGTAACAGAGGTTAACTACATAGTATGTCAAAAAGGGTGCTCAATTGTCATCAAAATATGTGATGCAAGCTTCTAAATATTCTAAAAATTGGAATTCTAAATATTCGGTTTGATTTTAAATATTCTGGAAGATACCGGGAATTTCTCATACTTCTACCTTGCGCACAACCAGTTTCTTGACAGTATCTACACCAGTGTCATATGCGTTATGAAAAAAAGTTACAACATGATAAATATAGCTATCAAGCAAGCCATTCATCTGGATTTGATCCACTTTTTATCGAATGTGATGCCAAAAGGGTTACGAACGTACTGGCAGACATAGGTGAAAACGTGGTGTTTTTTTGTTGAGTATGTGCTTATCAGAGTTAATGGTTGATGTTTATAGTTGGGTATTCGCTTTATCAAACGCATTCCTCGTACAAGCGACATGCGACCTCATTACACTCCGCAACACTTATCAACTAACACCATGTTCATATGATCAGTGTAAAGTGATGTCAATGCGTAAAGTGACGAGGACTTTCGAATTCCCATGCCCCTGCAACGTCATCTATCATGATTAGAAAACATTTCCGTCCCTGAATTTGCTATGGATTCGAAATCGTTTAAGTGCACTGTGCCCCCTAAAATTTGTGAATCTGTTGTTGAAACACCTATATACTGCTCCCACATTTTCCCATCTCAATTTGAAAGAACATTTCCAAGTGTGGCATCTGGGGATTCTTTCCCACCACTCAGAGCTTACTTTAGGGCTTTACAAATGCTTACAGAGCTTACTCAGAACTTTACAAATCCGCCGATGCTTCTTTTGCAGCCATCGATTACAGACGCAAGGTAACTCAATATCTATTAAAAAGCGCATATATAAATTTCTAGAATCGACAGTCAATTTCTTGAAGTTTTTTTTTTTTTAACGTGGCAAATGAGGGGGAATACCCCAGGTGATTCTAAAAAAAAAAGCCATTTTTTACTGATGACTGTTTTAGCCCATGTAAGTGAAACGCAGGGTCAACTGATATACAAAAGATAAAATAATAATAACAATTTTTAATCTACAATACTCAGATTCAACACTACATACCTTCACATGTCAATTTACGCCTTGAATTATTAGTTTAAATAACTATTTTAAAAAAAAAGTCGAAATAGATTATTTACTGATGTGGTTGCTAAAGAGCAAGCTTAGTTAAACGCAAACTTTTATGGCGATGTTAGAAAAATGTTTATATCGCCACAAAGGGAACCATATTGATTTACAAAAGTAATCAGTCTTCTATATTATGAACGAAGATTTATAAGTGTCACAGAAGGAAACAAATCTTTTCCATGTCAGGTTTGCAACTTAATGCTAAATTCGTTTAAATGATGTTTCAACTCATTGAAATGTACAAGTTTAAAACTAAAATTAAGATATTTCTTTACCATAAATTGGATAGTGGGTATATTTCCAAAATTGGAAACTTTTAATGTGCTGTATTAGTACGTTAATTTTCAAAATGATATAATTAAGTGTATTGATATTCCTAGTATTCTTTCCATAAGAGATACTATTTCATTTACATAATTCATTTGGAGCACTTTAAATAAATTAGAAAAACATATTGTTAATTTAACATCAACAAATATGGGAACTTCAAATTCCCATTTTATTACCACGAAAATAAGTAAACAATAATATCTCGAAGTTTCTATCCATTACCTCTTTAACTATATAGCAATAAGCATGCGTGAAGTTCTAACAAATACTGGAATACATTAGTTTTGAAAATATATCTCAATTTAAATAGCCTTTTTTCGTGTAATAAAGTTATTGTTAGATTAGCATACAATACATTCGGTTTTACACAAAGCAACAAATAGAGAGACTTTTAAAATGCAATATCGTGAATGACTACGAAGACAATGAGAAAAAAGATCATAGCTGAACTGTAGAAAATATATATATTTATAAGCATTTGGAAAGGGTAATACATTTAGACCTACAGAAAAAGTTCTAGACTGTTTGCTTAAAACAGTCAAATTATTACATATCACGAATGAAAAATTCGATGCTGTATGTCTTTTGTGTAGGATGAATCATTATGTTTGCCTTTTTGTATCATCACCACGTTTTATATGATGATTTTATGTAAAACATGTTTGTACTGTGATTGATCACAGTAAAATTTTACACCACTCTCTAATTCAGATGAAAAAAAGTTTCCATGTCGAGTCCTAAATAGGTAGAAATTAATCTCTAAATTTCGTACCACAATGTCGTGTAAGCTTTTGAGTTCTAGTATAAAGGTATGATAATAAGTAACAAAAATGGTCTTTGATGCAAATTTTGGTGCGAAATAATGATAATCGTTAAGCTTGGAATCCAAAAGAGTTCCGATGCGTGTTGCCTAACATTATACCATCCACTCGCCACCAATAAGATAAAGTACTCTAGTTTGCGACAGATTATGTCATCATTACCATTTCCATTTCCATTCAGAGTGATATTCATGCACTCTGCAAAAAAAATCGAAGTCTTTTACAATGACTGGTATGCATTACTTCGTAAAGTAACATATTGCGTGTGAAATGTCTGGTTTGTCTAGTTTTGTAGAACAATTTTCTTTGCTGGCGAATTTGGTCAGCTAAGACTTATGTTATACTATAGTCTCCCCAATTAGAGAATGTTATTAGCTTCGTTTTTGTTTTAAATGTGTGTGTGTATATGTGTTTTTGTCGTTGACAAAGGTCAATTATGAAACTATGCGAAAAAATTATATAATGATATACCTTTTAAAAATTATTTAAATATATGTAATTTATAACTACTTAAGACTACTTAAAGACTAAGATAGATGTTAAAATATGCTAGTGTGAACAAAAAGTTAACCTTTTTATGAAGTAGAATAAAAACATTAAGAAACTAGTAATTTATAATCGTACATGCATTTTAAAAGTTACTAAAAGAAGAAAAACTTACAAAAATTAAAAAACGGAATCAAAACAATTGCAACAATCTCAATCTTCATAATTTTAAGTAGTTAAACATTGTTATTATATAAAATATTAACGTTTTTGTAAAACATTTATTTTAACGATTTATAAAAATTATAGAATCAATTTAAATAAAAAAAAATAACCAAAGTTATTTGAGAATTTATGTTATAAATTACATAAAAACACATTTAAACCTTAGGGAAAAAAATTGCATTTTTTAATGTAAAAATGTTATATTTAAAGAACTATTAATATGCATCAAACCGAATGGATAAATATTCAAAATTATGTGTTATACAAGCAGAGAGTCACAAATTCTTTTAAAAGAAAATCCTTTAATGCTTCTTTTTAGAATTTATAATATCATCATTGTCACATATATTATATAAATTAAGGAATGCTAAGACGAGGAATATATATATACATACAATATTAATTTTCGAAGCTTTAAAAGCGCTTAAAATCTCAATTGAAGGACATTTTTAAGAAATGAAACTAAGATTAACTATTTAAAAATTGTACAATAAATATTTAAGATACAAATGCAGTTATTGAAATTCTACTTTTATTATTTATAAATATTTTCTGAGGATATACTTACTAATCTCTATAATTTCATCAGTTTATGTAAAAATACAGCAACAAAAAATTTCAGATTAAATTATTTGCTAAAATTTAAAAAAATTTCTACTCCAATTTACTTCAAAAATTGTCATAAAATCTTAATCCTGTATTGACACCATTGCATATAATAACAAACTTATCTGTGAGAAATTATCATACGTTACATATTTATATTTGTTTTATAATATACCTGTCTGATACAGATTCGAAAATTGTACATTTGTAAAGTATTTAATAAATTAAAATAATTTTTTTTCTATTCATTAATAAATGTACCTACAAAATGATCACTGGTTTAACGATTAAATACAGAAATTTCAAAAATAATCGTAAATTTTCTATTAACTTTATTTATTCATAATATTTATATTGAGGAAATTTAAAATTTATTGTTTAGAAATCAAAACAAAGCAAAATAATAATTAAACAAGGAAAATAGAACTTACTTAATCAAAACAAAGTAAATAATCAGGCTAATATACATGTTATCCATACAATTTCAAATTGAATGTAAGAACAAAACACAAAACAGTAATCTTAAAAAATAAAAAAAAAACTATAGAATTGCAAACGATTTTCGTTTCTTAAAAATCTCCTCTCACTTTGAAATAAAATGGTTTTGGCTTTCACCAGACGATCTTTTTAGAATAATTTTGCATCATTTAATTATTAGCTCGTGGAAAAATTAAAAAAAAAAAAACAATAAAAATAGCACGTGAAAGAAATTTAAAAAAAAAAATAATATTAATAAACGTTTGAAAGGAAATGAAAAACCTCACTCCTCAAAACAATACCCATAATTTTGTGAATAATGAAACAAAAAGTAAGAGTTTGGGAAAGAAAAGCAGAAATATCATTACATTTTTATCTGGCAAGTTTTGAATATTGCTTTTTAGCATAGATGGACAAAGAAAAGAATCAAATGCCTCTTACTAAATCTCATGCATATCATTTCTGGATTTTTACTTTTCGTGAGATAACCCATAGAAGTTTTATATTATTTAAATCTGAGTTTCATGAATTAAGTTTAAATCACCTACGTATATTTGGACAAACACATGTGGAACCTATTGAAAACTGTTCTATCCCTTTATCGATTTATTAGTATTCATTTATTATTTTTCTAATAATAAATGATTATTAATAATAATTTATTTAATTTTTTTTTTTTTTTTTTATAAATCATTTTGGGATTCTCCAAAAAATATTCCATGGCTAGCTATTTAATACATATTTTTTGTGGTATTAATTCTAATTGTACCCCTATTTTAAATAATTTAGAAGCAATAAGAAATAGATAATAATAAATGTTGTCAAGAATTTTTGATGTGAAAATCGTAAAGTACTGTTTATGATAAAATATATAAAAACAATACATATACGTTATAAACTTTAATCATATTTGAATCTTACTGGGTAAAATTTACAGTATTTTTCGATCGTATCAATAATGAAGCAGCTAATTTTATATCAAATAAAATCTTCTTTATTTTTGGCAATTCTTTGATCTCAAGAAATCTTAGCTCTAACTTATTAAACAAACAAAATAAGTATAAACAGAAATAAGCATATTCTATAGTAATGAAAAGAATGAGAAACAAATAATCGAAATTAATAATAGAAAATGATTAAAGTTTATATATCCTATAATTGCCAAATAATTATTATATTAAAATAATAATTATTAATATAAATTGCCAAATAATAATTATTAATATTAAATTGCCGTCCAATACATCCTATAATTGCCAAAAATCATCCTAACATAAAATAGAGATTTTAACGATGCATAAAAAACACCCAAATCTGTTAGTAAACCTGTAACAAAACGTAGGCCGAGAGATACTTAATGTTAGAAATATAGATTTTCATATGTTATGGTAATATAATATTAATAAATGATTATCGTAATCGTTTGAAAATCTACTAAAACAAATAGTTAATGTTTGCTTAATGAGATAAGAATAGCTAGCAAATATAAACACATATATAATGTACATTACGAACAGACATACAAAAATCATCCTAACATATTATATACAATAATGTACGAAACTATACAATGAAAATTAATTAATCTGTCACCTTATTGAATACGTATAATAAGATAACAGTCATAAATATACTGATACAGATTTTTGCAAGAATATGAATAACGATTCCAACTAAATTAAAATATTAAAATTTTGCTAATTCTACATTTTTACAAATTTACATTTACTCATTTCTGGATAAGTCAAATTTTGAAAGCACAATCAATTTTTCAATATTTATGATAGATTTTCTAAAATAATATTGGCATTTAAAATAAGTAATATTTATTATAAATAAGTAATATTTTCTAAGTAATATTGTCATTTAAAATAAGCTAAGTATTACATAAGCTAAGATAAGTAACACTATTTTTAATAGAGTTAAATTTAAAAATTCAGACTCAATGTTATAAAATAATTTTACTAAGTTGCTTTTATATCTACTAATTACATAATATTTTTTATCTTAGACGTAAACTATATGTAGTTTATATGTAACTTTGATAATTCTTTTAAAATAAATCTAAGGAATTAAAGAAGATCATTTTAGCTAATCAGAATCATTCTAAGAAGGACATTCAAAAAAAATTAATCTGATATAAATAGGATATGCACAACTCATCAATTTATATTTTTAATAAAATTGAAATTGTGTATCAAGCAAATTAATTATCTTTATTTCAAGTCAAATAGTAAAAATTTCTATTTTCAAAAAAAAAAAAAAAACATTCTTCCATTACGTTTGCATTGCACTTCTTTGTGATAAACTTAGATACTAAAAACTGAAGTACAGTTAGTTAATTGCCTAAAATATTTAATGTTTTTTTTAATTTATTAACTATTAAATATTCCAATAATCATTTGAACTCCATTTATTACTTAAACCTTAAATAAAAAATAAAAAAAAATTAGAAGAAAAAAAATTCATCTAATGTTTTTTAAATTTAAAAACTTATTAGTACCATCATATTAAATTAATGTATTTCATTATTAATGTATTAATTAATGTCTAATATATTATAATAAGATTTATTATAGATAGATAAGATATATATATATATATATATATATATATTAAGATCAATACGATATATCATTAATAAAATTAAATAAGATATATTAGAATAAAAGTAACAATTTAAAAATGATTTTTAGATAGAATTATCATCCAACATAGTTAAAAGTATATCAAAAATTTTTGAGATACATTGTAAAACAAAACAATTAAAAAATGAATTGTCTAAACTTACTTATTAATGTTGCATTATTGCATAATTTGAAAAACAATATACTATATAATCCTTTTAGAAGAAAAACAGCATAAAATATAAGAATAAAATTTGTTTGAACTTTTACATTAGTATATATATATATATTTTTTTTTTTTTTAGTGTTGAACACTATTACAATCCTTCAAGAATAAAACAATAGAGTATTTTCCTTCAATATGCTCTTCTATGTTACTGTAATCGTTTGAAAATCTATGAACACAATAAACCCTTAAATAAAAATAACAACGAACATCTGGAACGCTTGGCGTCCAATACATCCACATTCAATTAACCCGAAAAGAAAGGTTCTTTAACGATAAATTCATTAATTCAATTTATCGGCAGGTGTTATCGGTTAACCGCGCAACCATCTTTGATAGAACAACACCTGCTGGCACCAAACTATATTAAAAACAGTCTCAGTTTTCTTTACTGAAAATATAATATAGATTGAGAGAGATGCATAGCATTGATAAGTAGTAAAACTAATGTAAAATCGATAGCTGTATTCAAACAACTATTCCTAAAAATTGATATGAAAATAATATACCGTTTTAAACATTTTAAAAACCAAATTATGCCAATCTGTTTTATTAAAATTCACAAGAGTGAAAAAAAAAAATCTTGAATTTAAATTAAAAATAAAATTCACAATAAAAATTAAGAATTAAAAATATATAAAAAAATTAAAATTCACAATAAAAATTAAGAATTAAAAATATACAAAAAAATTAAAATTATAATAAAAATTAAGATTTAAAAATATACAAAAATTAAAATTATAATAAAAATGAAAGATTAAATTATAATAAAACTCGTAATTAAAATTTACTAAAATTGGAATAAAATTATAATGAAATCTAAATATTATTAAATAGTTATATAATTTAATAACTGATACATTTCGCAATATTTAAATTCTTATTTTTCGATAACTTTTTCCACATTAATTTTTTATACTTCTAATAAATTTCATATAAAATTTCAAGTAAATAACATTAAATAATTATAATTTTATTATATTAATTATAATTTTTCTAGGTAAATGTTATACTATAAACAAGTTATTTACTGGTAAGTAGAAAATAAAAAATGTATTTAAATGATATAAATTTATTTAAAATTATATAAGATACTGCTTTTCATTAATAATTAAATCTATTTCCTTTTTTTCTCATTTTTTTTTTTTTTTTTGAAAACATTACCTTTAAATAACATAATTTCATATGATGTGTTTTATAATAATGATGTATTTTTATGTGTATTTATCTGATGTATTTAGAATAACATAAGACTTTCGGGGATGGTTTTTCTTAACCTATTTAATGTTTTTTTTTTCCTCTTTTAAACCTAAATAAAAACTTTCAAAAACAGTTTTAGGGAATAAGTTTAGAAATGCAATTATTTAATTGTGTAAATTATTGCTTAAAATGAATGAAAATATTTCATTAATTTTTTTTTTTTTTTTTAATTTAATGTAGATGTTTTCTTATATTTTAATATTTTATTCTTTGAAAACTGCCATTTTTAAAAACTGTATCCATAATTTTTTGAGCCCAAATATATAATGGTAATTAAATCTATTTGCTATAATATAACTATTTCTCTTAAACAAAAATTTTTTTAAATAAAAAAAAAAAAAATTTGTTACAATATTTATGTGGTTTGATATATTTTGTTCTTCTAATTAACTGCAATTTTAATAATAAAAAGAACAGTAACAATAATTTATAAAAATAACAACTACGTCCAATTAATTTATTATTATTATTTTATTTTAACTTAAAATACTAATTTATTTTAATTACTAATTTATTTTTTAATTATTTTAACTAATTTATTTTTTACTAATTTATCCTATTTAATGACGTCATCTTTATATTTTAATAAATCTATTAATTTAACTTGCTTATGTACATTATCAATTCAAAAAATACCTTTGTATTGTCAAAAAACACCAATATTTCCTTTTAGATTAATCTATGATTTTAACTATCATCATAACTTTCAGTTTATTCATTTCCTTATTGTAATCACTATTATTATTCTTATATATATTATCGCAAAATTTATCATTGTTTACTGAAATTATTTTAGATCATATCAATAAATAATCACATTTTTCAAGTTAAAGAGTTCTTTTGATTAGACTATGGGGAATAAATTTATTTTATGCTGAGAAAAAAAAATAAAATAAAAATATTCTTTTGAATGCCTTTTGTGTTGAAGAAACACGTGATAAATATTCTGACGAGTTAATATTTTATTTTGTTCTATTCCTAAAATTTAAAATTGATAGTCTTGCTACAAAGGTAAACATACAAAACTCCATGGAATACAGCATTACTGCATATAAGATTATATTACAAAATTTGGAACAAAAACGGTTGGCCATTTATTCTCTAATGGAGCCATTTAAACCTAAAATATTCTATGAACTCATTCGCCATTAGTTAATCAAAATAATTTAATAACCATTTCTGTTTAAAACATTTAAATTTATTTAATTTGTGGACATATGATAATTGAAATTTTTCTTGCAAAGCATTTTTAATATTCAATGTTATTTTTTTTTTAATTACATCTTTGAAATTACAAAACGTAATGACAAAAAAATGCTTTCACATTTATTTGCCATCAAATAAAAAGAAAACAAACTTATAAATAGCTTCTTTTAAGCTAATAAATATGGTTGTACATACAACCATACGGTGTAGTTGTATATACAACCATACGCCGTAGTTGTATAACATTATAATAACAATTACAATTCCGAAAAAATATCAAAAAAAAAAAAAATATCAATATCCAAATTAATATTTTAAATCATTATTATGAACTTTTTTTTTCATTTTTTAAAAATATAAAAACATTAATTTCTGCAGAACTGCAATAAATCATTTGTCTTAATATCGTATCAATATATAGACAGAAATAAAATTATTTCATTACATATATTTTGTTTGCCATTCTTTTTTTTTACCCATAAAGTATGTGGGTATTATTTTGGGAAGAGTAGGTCAGCGATATTCTGGACCACTTCCAACTATTTTTACTGTTTTATTTATTTATTTTTTTTTCAAATTTCTTTCACGTGGTATTCTTATCGCTTTACTAATATATATGTACTTAAATTTCTTTCACGTGATTTTTTATTGAATTTCTTTCGCCTGCTTTTTTTTTTTTTTAAAAACTCTTTGAATTCTACAGTTTTTTATTTTTATTTAATCTGTTTTCTTTAATTTCAGATTTGGACGATAACTGACGAACATAATTCATTGCCTGAATATGAATCATTGATACTTTTTCTTTCTTCGTTTGTTTAAGATCGCTATAATGCGTTTTGTTCTTACATTAAATTTGAAATTTTATAGGTAATTTGTACATCGTTATAGCCGATTGCAAATTTTATATATATTTTTTTTACCTCAAAGTGATAAAAAGTCAAAAACAAGTTTTCTCTTCTGTTATGGAATACAAAAATTAAATCTATAATATTATTGTTTATAGATAATTAATATTAATCTGTAATCTTATAAATATTGTGTACTAAAACTCGTTGTGACTCGAACCCGAAACCTGTGGTATCGAGAGCTAGCCACTCGGCAATTCAGGCCTATATGTATGTATATACATACATATGACATTACTATATGTTTGTGTTTATGAAAATATTTTTATTATACACAAAATAAAAATTGTTATAAATTTTCAATAAATTGTTGAGTAATGAAATAAATTTCGGTAAATATGGCAAAAAGTTTTGTGTTATTAGTGCGGAATTTAGCAAAATTTAAGAATCAATTACAAACATAAAATAAAATTGGAATGGATTTTGTCTAAATTTTTATAAATTTACTTAATGAAATTTTATTCATGTATCGATAATTTTGTCAATCAAAAATACATCACTTTGAACACTACGTAATTTCAAAAATAATATTAAAATTATTTTTTGTACTATTAGAAAAAGTTTCTCTTGCCTATGAAAAACTTTTTACTCGAATTTGTTAATTTCTAATTTAATTTAATTTGAATGAATTATTTTACTCGCATTTTTATACTGATTATTATCAAATAAATAATTCTTTTCTTTAGAAAAAATCAGGAAAAATATTATATAACCATAGAATTTTCAAAAATTCCATGCTAATTGCATTAAAACTATTATAAAGACAATGAATATTTAAAGAATGAAAAATAAAAAAGTTATTAACAAATATTTCTTGACAAATATAGAATTCAAATATACAATTCACATTACTTGAAAATAAGAACATACTAATAAAACAATAAATCAGCTAATTTATTTATTTCGAAATTAAATTGGTTAATAAAAGTTTGGCGTGATAAAGCCAAAATGAAAAATATTGATTAATCTCTATGCTAATAAAAAATGTTGTTTTGAAGATTTTACACATTGACCATTTTAATAAATAAAAATAATTATTTTTTCGAAAAAGAAATTATTTTTGTTCAGAATTTTTTATTGGAAGGCGGTGAAAATGTCAAATTTCAATTAGTTACTGAAATTATTTAAAAAAATACTTCACATGGGGCAAAAAAAAGGGCATGAAAAACAAAAAGATCATTTTTTTATGTTGATTTAATTTAACATTTTAAAACTTTCTTATGTGGTATTATATGAATAAATATTAAATAGTTTTGTGTGAGTATTTTTTGGTAAATACTTTTGTTATATAATTTTGAATAAATACATTTGTTAAATAGTTTTAAATAAATACTTTTGTATAAATAGTTTTTATTTTAGTACTGCAGTTCATCCTATTGTTTATTCTTTTTTATTGTAGTTGATATGCTTGTGTATTTATTTGCGATTACTGAAAAAATGAAAATACTATTTATTGCTATATCAGGTTTCATAAATCTTTTTTAATTAATTTTTTTATTATTTTTAATAAATATAAAATTTTTGAAATTTTATTCTGGATAAATATTTTCCGATTGCAAATTCATGCATATTAATATCTCCTTTACAAATTCAAATGAAATTTTATTAAATAGAAATATAGTATTTTACTGTAAATGCAAACTCCATAACTTTTCTACCGGTTTGATAATGATCGTTGTTTTATTTTCTCGACAATGCAGCACGCAAAATTCTGCTTTGAAATTTATTTGTAATCCTATCAAAATACCGAAACCATTTTTAATGCAAGATAAATCATATGTTACATTACTTCAAAACATAATATGAAATTAGAAAATCATTGTTATTTTGTATGTAAAATCATTGTTATTTTGTATGTTTTGTATTGTATGTAAAAATCATTGTTATTTTGTATAAACCTTTAAATGTGTATGTAGGATAGATTTTCAATGTCTCTCTCAAAACATTTAGAATGCACAAATGATTACAAAGAAATTTAAGTGATATAAATTTTTTTTATACATTACACTTTGAAAGTAAAAAGGTTGAGCTTATCAAATTGTCTCAAATATTTGATTTTAGAATGAAGAAATTAAGTGATGAACAGGTAAAAACCTCTGAGCTTGAGATTAAATGTAAGCAATTATTATTTTAAATAGGATGCAACCAATTTTGTTTTGAGTCTTTAACTGTTATTGCTTATGTAGGATAGATTGTCTGTTTCTTTTAACGTCTTTAACAGTTATTGCTTATGTAGGATAGATTGTCTGCTTCTTTTAACGTCTTTAACAGTTATTGCTTATGTAGGATAGATTGTCTGCTTCTTTTAACGTCTTTAACAGTTATTGCTTATGTAGGATAGATTGTCTGCTTCTTTTAACGTCTTTAACAGTTATTGCTTATGTAGGATAGATTGTCCGCTTCTTTTAACGTCTTTAACAGTTATTGCTTATGTAGGATAGATTGTCCGCTTCTTTTAACGTCTTTAACAGTTATTGTTAAACAACTTTTAATGTAAGGTAATTTCCTAAGCATAATTCAAGAATTACATGTTAGATAATGTGTTCTTGAGCCAAAATTATTGTATAATTGGGATACTAATCAATTTTCTCACTCTATCAAATGTGAAAATTACAAATTATTGGGAAAAAATTATCTTCTTTTCTTTTCCACATTTTTACATGCATATTTCTTTTTCTGGTTTCTACTGTCTTAAATTTATAATGTATATTTTCTATTTTATTATGCCTTTTAAAAGTGAAGAGGTGGTTTCCTTTTTGCCATGAGTATATGAACAGATTTAATTAATACGTGAACATGAACAAGTGAGAATTCTGTGGATTATTAGTCGGAAATTCAAATAAATAAATAAAAGAGCTTCACATAAGCAGCGTTTGCCAAGTATCAAGTTTATCAAGTACATAACAGTTGGATATACACAAACTATATATAGATATCGTATTAGTTTTCTAATCGTGGAATTTTTGAACTATATCGTAGATGCAGTTTTTTATCATGAGTACATGAGCAGATTTGATGAATACATAGTATATCAAAGCACAAGTGCAGTATAACTTCTATGGATTACAAGTGGGAAATTCAAGTACATAAAAGATGGATAGCGTAATTTCAAATTTATACACAATATATATATATAGATATCGTATATCTAGTTTTTTGATCGTAGAATTTTGAACTATATGGAAGATACAATTTTTGCCATGAGTATATGAAATTTGATTAATACATGGTATATCTAATACATGTATGTATTAATACATGGTATGTCAAGACGCACAAATGAACATGTGAGTAATAAGTTCTGTGGATTGTAAGTTGAAAATTCAAATACATAAAAGGTGGATATAATTGACTTCAACTTCATACACAAAATATATATGTAGATATCGTTCTAGGGGCTACTAAGAAATGTTTTAAATACTGTACTATGCAACTGTAAATAACGGAAGTATAATATTGAACTGATATAGTTATTCATTTTTGTTCATGCTAAGAATGTTAATATCTTCCCTTTCATACTGAAGAATACTTAACGATTCATGACTAAATATACTTCATTAAATTAATGGACGTATTACCTGGATCTCCTTATGTTAATGCTTTGTAATTGTGATGATGAAAGTATGGCGATGATGAATGTAATTTCCTTTCATTGGAGCGGCTAATAGCTGTTTCTGTAAGGAGGACACATGGAAATGCGATTAATTTCAGAAACAATTCGACCTCTTTGACAGGAAATATCTCTCTATTTATTCTGCTGAATAACCTGATAACTATCGCTAATAAAATGTATATAAAACAGTTAGTTCATTCAACCTGAGGTATTATTCTATTGCAAAGTAATAAACGATTAGAATGTATAAGTAATAGACTTGAAATATTTGTGCATTCTTTTCTTGAAACATTTTTTACTCTTCTACAAAAAAAAAAGAAAACTTTTGCATCAAAGAAATATAGTAAGTGAAATTCAATTAAAATCAGTTGATTTTCCTTTTCTTGTCTGTGTAAAGTAATTCATAATTATCATATTTTTATTTTATTTAAGAGGTTATATATATATATATATATATATATCATTATTCATTATTTAAATATTTAAATGCTCGTAAAGAAATAGGAACTATAAAAACAGAGGAATTTTTTTTTTTTTCAAGTAAAAAAAGTAAAAAATACTGTATTTTTTAACTTTTTTTTAAGTAATAATTACTGTAAAATTACTTACTGTGCTGTAGTTACTGTAAAGTTTTTAAACTGCTTTTGTGATTATTAAAATAAAAAAATTTTAATTGAACAATTTATATTGATAATAATCGTATTTCTATTTTATTTAAGAGGTATTTATATATACCTTACTCTCATTATTTAAACATTGAAATGTAAGAAAATAAAATTATAAAGCAGAGGATTTTTTTTATTTTTTTTTTTAAGTAAAAAAGTAAAGATTACTGCAAAATAACAATTTTTATCCTATCTCTGTGATTGTTAAAAAAAAAAAACAGCACTTTTAATAAAAAATGTACAAGAGTTCCAATGATTGTCCAAATTATGAATTTTGAATAAATCTATTTGGAAAAAAATGGCGGTAAATTTATATGAAAATTCATATTTTTAAGTTGAAAAAGCTTTATTACTTTCATTTTGGCAGATTGCATTTACTTATTTATAAATTATTTAAAAAAGGCGTATGTTTGTGAACTTAAAAGTATAAATTTTTATGACATCATTTTCTAAGAATATCATATTAATATTAATTACTTTCTAAGAATAACATATATCGTCATATTTCTAAGAGTATCATATATTTAAGAAACATTCACTAAGAACAAGCTGGATTACATTACGATTATTTTTTAGATTATCGATTTTCTTTATATTGATCCCTAATTATAGAATTTAAAGAGACAGTTACTATTATTTAATTAATAGTAATTTATTCATTTATTTAATAATATATTAGCAGATCTGGTCAGGTATTTCCAGCTTTCAATAGAACAACATAAAGTATTTCATTTTCTAAAGTTTTGTGAGAAAAACATACCAATGACTTTGGTGGTGAAAAATACTGACGAAATTAAAAATCAGAAAGGAAGATAAATTATCAAATAATTTCAGTATTCATTTGTATTTAATATCTAAAAATATAATTATAATTTATCTCAATGTTTTCAATAAAGTTTATCATTTTTATTAGGTGAAAAAAAATTAACTTTTCCAATCAAATCAGAAGATGGCTTCTGATGCATGTTGTATTTGAAGCAGAATTATAACCTTAAATTGATGATCATTTAAAAAGTTTCAAAGTATATATTTCTATTTCGTGCTAAAATATATGGCTCCTTTTAAAAAAAAATTATAATTAATTAATCTCTATTTTATTTTTCCTGTAAGTTAAATTTTATATGCTAGTCCTAATAATTTGGTCTCTAAATATAGATTCTACACTATCAAATTGCAGAAAAGAAACAATACTTTTAATTATCTCTAAATAGAATGTGTTTATATATACATGCCCTAAAAATGTCACACAAACAGACACAATAATGTTATCCTTATAACATAGTTGTAATCCCAAAATTCTCTAATCCTGGGTATAATTTAAAAACTATAATAAAAGAAGCTTTATTTTTCTATATTATTGTTTGCCTAGTATGTAACAAAAACTCCAAATATGTTCACATTACTCATGCTCCAAGCGCCTGATGGGCGAACAGCTAGCTCTCTGGCACTTGATACCACAGGGTTCGAGTCTCGGCGGTGCCATGGATGTTTGTAGTGGGTCGGAATCCACTTTAAATTGTAGGACCCGGCCTAACGTGATCGTAGAGGGTTGCGGGGGTATTGTTACTCCCCTTTTGTAGCATAACTTTATGTTACAGGTGGCCCTTGGTAGTGCTAAATGAGTAACGTCTGTGCAGCTCTTGCTTATGGCATAAAGATAATTGTCTAAGTATTTGTCAGCTGCATTAGAAAAAAAAAATACATGCTTAAAAGAATAAATTTTTTTAAATGTCTTATTTTATATATTAGAAAATATGATTAGGTATTTCCAGCTTTTAATAATACATCATAAAGTATTTTACTTTATTGTTTTTGTGATTTACAGCTTGCTTTTTATGGCAAAAATATCCACAAAATTAAAACATCAGAACAAAGTTAAATTATCAAATAATTTCAATTAAGCTATTTAAATATTGATATTGTTATATTTGGTATAACAACTAAACACACTATTTAGAATAAACTGCTTTTAATTAAGAAATAAATCATATCTATATAATTAATCATATAATATATTTTTTTATAAATTAATTATTATTATTTTTTTATAAGTAATCATATATAGGAAATTTTTCAGTACCGATTTGTTAGATATTTCAAATTTTACTACATACACGATTAATTATTTTAAAAATAATTCTAACCTTTAGATATTGACATCTTGAGGTTGTCAAAGCAAGAAAAGAAGCATTCAAATTCGGTCTTACAGTTGATTAAAAAAAAACAAAATCGTTTTCAAATTTTTGCCACCTCGAGTAATTTTGGAGCCCCTAAAATTTGCAGCGGGCCTAATCCTAAATCCCTCACTGACAGGCTAATTTATATATTATATAACAAGATTTATTTATTAGTGAAATGGTATTTTCTTTTAATAAAAATGATATTTTTTTATTGGAAATCTGAAAGATCTCCAAGGGAAACAACACGCAGGCCCTTCTGGTAATGTGGTCGCTGTACGCATATTATGTCACTTTGTGATTATGTGCGAATGCCGTGTTGGTAGGACTCGGTGTCGATACATTTCCGCTTGAATGTTTGGAATTAATTATGATAATTTGGCGTCCTATTAGACGTTCGTAATCCCGTCGGTGTGGTTCTGTTCCTGCTTCCATAAAGGCCATATGCACGCATCAGAGCAGTAGTTGGTTGTGAAGGTTAACATGTGGCTGTAAGGAAATATAACACACCATACTGAAGCAATTGCTATGGCTCATTTTAGATTGTATTTGAATAGTGCTCAATTTCTCTTGTCTGGATGAAACTTTGTGAATAGAACTGTTTAATTTGAAATGTATTTAAGAAAAGAAGCATGAAAATAATAATAATAGATGTTATTCCACACGTTTAAAACTTTATTAACGCATTAAATACAGCAAATGATGTTATAAATGTTTGTCAACTACCAGCCCTTAAAAAACCAGGTACGTTTTTAATAATTGTTTTGGCTTTGATTTAGAAAATAAATTTAAATTGGATTGAATAGTGCTCAATTTGGTAGTAGTTGGTTGTGAAGGTTAACAAGTGACTGCAAGGAAATATAACGTACGATACTGATGTAATATTTGGGAATTACTCTGGCTCCTTTAAGCTCATATTTGAATAGTGCCCAATTTCTCTTATCTGGATAAAATTTTGTGAGTAAACTGAATTAATCTTCAATCTGAAATTTTGAAATAAATTTAAGAAAAGGACATAAAAAATACTAGTTGTTATCACACACATTAAAAACGTTATTAACGCATAAAATGTAGCAATTCTTTTTTGTTGCTGTAATGTTTGTCAACTACTATCCCTTAAAAAAAAAAAAAGTACGTTTTCAATCTAAAATGTTTTGACCGTGACTTAAATAAATTATTTGACTTTATAAAATAAATTCAAGTTAGATTGAATAGTGCTCAATTTCTCTTGTCTGGATAAAATTTTGTGAGTAAAATTGATTAATTTGAAATTTTGAAATGAATTTAAGAAAAGGATAAAATTTTGTGAGTAAACCTGTTTAATCTGAAATTTTGAAATGAATTTAACAAAAGGACATAAAAAAAATATTAGTTGTTATCACACACGTTAAAAACGTTATTAACGCGTAAAATGTAGCAATTCTTTTATGTTGCTGTAACATTTGTCAACTACTATCCCTTAAAAACACAAGTACGTTTTCAATCTAAAATGTTTTGACTTTGACTTAAATAAATTATTTGACTTTATAAAATAAATTTAAGTTAGATTGAATAGTGCTCAATTTCTCTTGTCTGGATAAAATTTTGTGGGTAAAAATGATTAATTTGAAATTTTGAAATGAATTTAAGAAAAGGATAAAATTTTGTGAGTAAACTGAATTAATCTTCAATCTGAAATTTTGAAATAAATTTAAGAAAAGGACATAAAAAAAATACTAGTTGTTATCACACACGTTAAAAACGTTATTAACGCGTAAAATGTAGCAATTCTTTATGTTGCTGTAATGTTTGTCAACTACTATCCCTTAAAAAAAAAAAACAAGTACGTTTTCAATCTAAAATGTTTAACTTTTTAAATAAATTATTTGACTTAAAATAAATTATTTGACTTTATAAAATAAATTTAAGTTAGATTGAATAGTGCTCAATTTCTCTTGTCTGGATAAAATTTTGTGGGTAAAACTGTTTAATTTGAAATTTTGAAATGAATTTAAGAAAAGGATAAAATTTTGTGAGTAAACTGAATTAATCTTCAATCTGAAATTTTGAAATGAATTTAAGAAAAGGGCATGAGAATGAAAATAAGTTGTTTTTACACACGTTAAAAAACATTATTAATGCTCAAATTACAGCAATTCTTTGACGTTCAGGGTACATGTTTGTCAACTACCACCCTTAAAAACAGCACGTTTTCGAGTTAAAATTTGTTGACTATGATTTACAAAATAAATTTACATTAGATTGAAATACTAAATAAATGAATAAATAAAAAATTTTAAGTTATTTGAAAATTTTGTTCATCTCAACAGTAACGTGTATATAAAAACACATGTAAAAGGTATTTAAAGATAAGCGGACAACTACCGCTTTTTATAATATTTAGTTCTTATCAAGAAATTCCGAATGAAAATATTGCCTATAAGTTATAAAATCAAATTTCGCATAAATATCAGAACAAAAAAAAATAAATGTCTTGTAGGAAAAAAAATATTAAAATTGAAACAAAAATAAAACCCAAAATTATAATAAATCGTTCGGTATTCTTTTATGTATATACAATTATAATTAAATTTTTTAATTAATTATAACATTATTTTTAATTAACAATTTTTTTATATTAATTTTGCAACATTTTTAAGTAAAATTTATGCTAAAATCGCATTTGTATTATTTGTAAATACTCCATTATGCCAATTGATAGATTTCAGAGATGTGATTAGTACTCAAAAATATTCTTTTTAAAGTTAGAATATTCAATTTTGTTCCCGATTATAAATTATTCATTTTATATCGATAGTTATTCACCAAGATAGGAAAAAAATTTCCAGTAATATATGGCTTTTGAGGTACAGATAAATTACGAATGAAAAAATTTCATACTTTCGTTCATGGCAAACCGTTTTTTTTTAAACTTTTTATAAATGTAGCGAGTAAGTTATATGAAACTATGGCATACACATAGTGGTCTACAACGTATATGCACAGTATTTACAAAACAATGATAGTATACGGTGGTATTGAAAACAACTTATTTGGTATATTAATATAAAGTCATACGAAATATTTTATCATTGATGCCCTTGCAAAATATCACTGATTTATTCATCTGCTTTCATTGTTTCAAAAATTTTATAATAAATAGTTTTCCAAAAGTTTAAAATTGTTTCTTACGTTATATTCTTTTTAATACGCAAAAATCGAAATATATGTGGAAGTGAAGAATTTAAAAGTATTAAAATAAAATGCGAATACAATACTGTATTTGCATATACACAGTTATTCATCTAAAAATGCAAAAAAACAAACAAAATTAGATGATAAAATTTCTGTTTTAATAAGACATGATGAATTGAGTTTGACATTTTAGCTTTAATTTAATAAATTTATGCATAAGATAAATGGATTTATTATTAGTTTTATTGAAAATATTTCTATAAGCAATTAATTTACAATCAATTAAACTGAAAATTATATACTTTTTAATCGTATCAGTTAATGTAACTAATTAGAAAAAATAGCAAATATATATTATTTAGAAGAAAATTGAAAATTGTATTTTATCTTTTACTTACATTCGCAATATCTCAAAAGATAAGATTTCTAAGACTGAAATCTGATCATAAATTTCTATATAATGTAGTTTTTTAAAGTTATGGTGATGCAATAATGTTAAAATTAGACATGACTATCAGTACCTTTCTAATTATGTTTCAAGGTCATTCCATTCTTTGATTTCAAAATGAATTTTTAACTTTTTTTTTTTTTATATTTGCATGCATTGTTCATTATCTTTGTTTTATGTTTGCATGCATGTTGTTCATTATTTTAAAAAAAAGTGTGGAAAAAACTTAAAAGGAGAAAATCTTTTGTTATTTTTTGATATCATATTTTTGCCACTGTAAAGATAAAAATTATTTCACTGATACAATATATAACAAACATATGAAGAAATTACAATGAGTTTTTTATAACGTTAGTTTTTCGTAGACGATTAATAGACGATAATTTTAACACATAACAAATTAACTTTTGTATAAAATAGAATATTCCCCATCAAAAGTAGTGAACTAAAAAGAACATTTAGATTACCTAATTTGATTTTAAAAATTGTATTATTTTTAATTTTGAAACACTTATATTTGAATTAAATATAAAATTGGGTTTAACTACAAAAAAATGAATCATTTCAAATATTAAAAAATACCTTACTTATCTAACATTTTATTTAGATTTAGGTAAAAAATATTGCTAAAAATAGTTGTAAAAAATAAGTACATTTGGAAAAGAAATTCTTCTAAAGGATTAAACAGAAAAATTACTCAATTTGAAGTGAAGGATTAAGAATTTTGAATAGATTATTAAAAATATTATAGAAAAATATCATTAATGTTTATAAAAAATGTGATAAGTCGTTTTAATAATAATAAAATGTTAGGTTAAGCCAACCGTTTTAAATAAAATCTTAAATAAATGCTTTAGTTACATTCGTTCCTACAAATTAATTGAAAATCTAATAAGATTTTAAATATATCTTCTACAGAGATTTAAACATTTTGAAAATCCTACGATATGAATAAAAAATACTAACTACCTTCACACAAAAATAATTATAAAACTATTAGTTATACTATTATAAAGCTGTTATAAACTATTATAAATCAATTAGTTATACTATTATTAAACAATTAGTTATACTATTATAAAAACTATTATAAACAACTATAAACAGCTATAAACTTTTATGAATTATTAAAAAACAATTAGTTATACTATTATAAAAACTGTTATAAACAATTATAAACTGTTATAAACTATTATGAAACCATTAGTTATACTATTATAAAACTATTATAAACTTGCTAAATTTAATCTTGCAGAAAATTAAGATTTTTATTTAAAGAGTTATCATCTGTTAAAATTTATGTGATAACTTATCTATCATAATTAGAAAAACTTATTTTTTATAATTTGTGAATTTATATTTAATACAACATTAAACAACTTATTTGGTTTAATAAAAATTATCTTACAATAATTACAGTATTACAATTTTGTATATTATCAGTTATCTTACAATAACTGATAAACTGAGATTATTTGGAGCAAGTAATAAAGTAATTAAAAAATAATTGAGAAAATAACATGAAATTCTTGTTATACAAGCAGGCGAAACGATATCCTACTTTATTTTAACGAAACACTTTCACATTTAATATCAATCTGAAATATTGCCAGTGAGTGATAATATTTTTTATCAAATAATTCATAATAAAACGCTTAAAATTAAAAATCATTTCGAAGATAAAAAATATTGCTTTTTGTATTAGAATAAAATCTTCAGGGAACAATTTTGAATTACTGAAAATTTTTATTACAAGTTTTTGATATAAAAAAGTTTAGATTTTTAGGGACATATTGCGTGTTTATAGAAGTTATAGTAATATGAAACTTTTCCCCAAAAGGATGTTTTTTATTCATATTTTGGTTTTGGATTTCAGTAAGTTGTTCTTGTAACAGTGGCATTTTAGATATTAACGAATTAAGTTAGTTATTAATTTAGAACAGTCATTAATGTATTTAAATGAAGAACGTAGTAAAGTATTTAGTTATTGGTATTTAATATTCTAAATCTATTTTGGTGAAACTTGCGTATATTTATGATGTTTTAAAACTAAAGCCTATGCATTAATAATTTTGTAAGTGAAATGTAACACATAATGGAATAAAATAAAACTTAGTGCGAATTCAATTCTCGAACTATTAGTAGCCTTTAAAAAGATTCATTTATTTAAAAATGCTTATTATTTAACGATATTTATTTATATATATTTATACAATCTGTAGAAGTTTTTTTGGAAAAACTTTACTTCACTTTAAATGCGTGATATAACACGATAAAACGATATAATTTTGTCTTAAATGCTCACTTTTTAATTTATCTTTTTTTTAATATTTAATAGATGAATTGCAAATATTTTATGTATGGGTTAACATTATTGTATTAGCATAAAATAAATTTCCACGAAAAATTTTCTAGGAAAGTCAATATGATACTTAATTTCACGTACATTAACATACGTTATGCATTATTGTTCCAGGAAAATTTTCTGGATAACTTAATTCAATTAGGTAATACAATTTAAAATGAAATAATAAATGCAAATTGAACAAGTCAATTATATAATACAATCTATCTGAAGAGCTTTAAACATTTTGAATGAAATCCTTTAAAATAAAAAATGAACAACAGCGCAATAACTATCTTTTGAACTACAAAAACAATCACAAATACGATCAGTTTATTTCTTAATTTGTATAGATTTGGTTTTTTTTTTTTATAGAATAACGATATATCATTATAGTTTTAAAACTTTTTGGATAATTTGTGGAAATACGTTTAGTATAACTGAAAACTAAAGTATAAGTGAAAAGATAATCGGAAATAAAAATTAATGTACTTTAAAAACACAATTTACGGAACTTTTTATCGTGAAATAATGATGTGATTTTTTAAAAATAATAGCAAGTTAATTAAATTGAATTGTAGGAAATCATTTCTTTTGGTGACACAAAAATAAAGACCTTAAATTTAATGTTTTATTTTCAGTTTATTTATAATAATACACTTAATTTTGTAGAATAGTAGTAGAATGTTTAAATAAGTTATTTATTGCAAAAAGATTAAATTTCCATTTTTTTAAAAATTAAAAACAAAATAAATTTTTAACTAGAAAGCTGCTAGATTAAAAAAAAAAAAATTTTTCTTTTTTGAAAGTCATTTTTTGTTAGAAAATTTCAAATATATCTTCATGTACATCTTTTTTTTTCTAATCAACTTACATTGTGTTTTATAAAAAATAATAAGATTATTTACATAATTTTTTCTGTATCTCTAAAAGAGATAATTAGGGGAAAAAAAGAGTATACAACTTAAAAGAAAAACAAGTTTTTTTTTGATGTTCAATTATTTTAATGCTTGAATATTTAAAAAAAATAAAAAAAAAAAACTTCTAATGAACTTGTATTAACACAAGTTTCCTAAATCAATCAATTCAATTATTCTATTAACTCTATAAAAGATTGTATAAAATATAACTAAAAAATATTAAAAATATTTCATACTATCTTTTATTCATAAACTTTTAATTATCATTATATTACGCATATTCAGTTTTTAAACAAGTCAATATTTTTTTTTACTAGATTATGCTTTAAAATTTTTTGAAATTCAGTTTACCTTTAAGCCAGTAATTTTTTTTTTCCTTTTGTAGACCATAATTAATGATAAATCTGATAACATCTTCAACTATTTTATTTATAAAGTAACGTTTAGTCCTTACGTTTTTTATAAGCATAAATTAAAATATACGTTTTGAAAATTTTAGAATAATAATTTCTGAATAAAATACAATCGCTAGAGTACTAACAATTTTTCAACTGTGATTATTCCCTCTGTTGTTCATAGCTCCATTAAATGTGAACAATATAAACTAGAATTTTATTGCTAATCTTTCATTCCTAAGCAATATTTGAATTTATACCCTGCGTTGACAGTAGAGTAATTAAAATTTGGCAACTGTGATATGATGCTTAATTTCTTGCAAAGTAGTACAAAGCAATTTTTCACACAAGCTATCTCACATGAAAAAGTACAATGTAGTTCATTCTGAAAAATTTCGTAATATCTTAGATGTTTGCAAATACATGATAGGAAATTGGTTATCGTTTGATCATTTACTATCAACCAAAGGATCTCTCATCGAAAATTTAAACTTTTGTAATTATATTATAAAGATATTTTATTTGTTACTTCTAATTTTCTTTTCATTTTTTTTAACCAAAACAAATCTAAGAATATTTTTAATGAAGCTACTCAATAAATGGAGTAACTGTTAAGCATTTTAAATATAATGTATCTATAACATGTGTTATATTTAGTAAATTATTAAAGTTCGAAAATGAAATGATCTATTATTAATATGTATTATCACTAAAATATTTCCTTAGTTTTAAAGTTTCTATTACTTTAGATGATTTCAATTATGTTTATTTTAAGTATATTTTGCATGTTTGAGTTTATTTTTTATTTAATATATTAAGTATAGCTAACATTTAAAAAAAGAAAAATATATGGAGGAATAATAATTTAAAAAGAAACGTTAGTGATTTTCATGAAAAATTACTATTAGTTACTAGAAATTATTTAGTTTTTATTCGAGTTTTTAATGTTTTATTTCCTGTTATACTAAAAAAAAATGCTTTGGTTGTTATTACTTTAATTATTATTGTTTTAAAATACAGACAAACAGATTATTTAATTTTTGGAAATATTTTACTGACAACGTACAATGAAATTTTATAAATTCTTTAATATATATATATATTTTTAATATGCGTATATATATATATATATATATATATATACGTATTAAAATACTCTCTTTAAAATTGCTTACTACTTTTACCCGATTAAATGTAAAATTGCTATGACATATTTTATTTACTGAAAATGAAATATATATATATTTCATTTTCAGTAAATAAAATATGTCATAATAATATATATATATAAAATGAAATATATATATATATATATATATATATATATATATATATTTCATTTTCAGTAAATAAAATATGTCATAAGCAATTTATATATATATATATAAATGAAATATATATATATATATATATATATATATATATATATTTCATTTTTAGTAAATAAAATATGTCATAAGCAATTTATATATATATATATAAATGAAATATATATATATTTACATTTTCAGTAAATAAAATATGTCATAATTTATATATATATATATAAATGAAATATATATATATATATATATATATATTCTCATTTTCAGTAAATAAAATATGTCATAAGCAATTTTAGCAATCGGGTAAAAGTAGTAAACAATTTTAAAGAGAGTATTTTAATATGCGTCTTCCAAAACTGAAGGACGTAAATCAGTCAAAAGTAT
This sequence comes from Caerostris extrusa, assembly GCA_021605095.1. NCBI lineage: Eukaryota > Metazoa > Arthropoda > Arachnida > Araneae > Araneidae > Caerostris > Caerostris extrusa. The sequence goes on along the minus strand of BPLR01003207.1, from coordinate 5,686 downwards.
TCAATAGATTAACAAAAAAAAAACAATTGAATTTCAGGACGCAAGTTTCAATAATACAAATAGTAAAATTGTTTAACTACTGATTTGTCAATTTCACGCAAATAAATAAATTTAAATTTCATTGAATGTGAAAAAATTGAATTTCTATGGATGAAAAATTAAGTTCTGATTGAAAGCTCTAAGTTTAATTCAAAGTTGACAAAAACATTTTTGAGTAATATTTCTTCCTTTCAATTCATTCTAGAGTTAAAATGATAAATAATCATTAATTTTAACATGTAACGAATTAAAAGTGTAATACAAAAATTAAGAAAATTTTGTGTACATTATAGCTGGTAGCTTTTTTTTTTTTAATGTATCATTTATCCCAAACGACAATATTACTATTATGAAATAACGAATAATAAAATTCACCGGTAAATATAAATATGAAATTTTAAATGTGTATAACAGATAAGTAAGTTCATTTTCAGTGTTCCAATTAACGCAATCGTCTTCTTCGGTGACATATACCAAGTCTAAAAGAAGTCAATGATAAATAAAAATTTAAATATGCGTTATAAATAGAAACAAATATTAATCTTCAGTTTCCCAATTAGTGCAATAATAGTCATCAGAGCCACATACCATATCCAAAAGAAAGTCAAAGCTAGCGTTAATAAATATTTTTAGAAAATCGTAGGAAAAAATAATTTTCCTTACAACTAAATATAGATTTTTAACAATTACCATTTACGATTTTCAACAATTACCATTTATATTTTTAAACATTTTCCATATACGATTTTGAATATTTACCATTTATGATTTTTCAACAATTACATTTATTTTTCGACAATTAATATTATGATTTTCAACAATTAACATTTTACGATTTTCAACAATTGCCACTTACGATTTTAGCAATTGCTAACAATTACATTTAGGATTTTCAACAATTACTATTTACGATTTTCAACAATTAACATATAGGATCTTTAACAATTACCATTTATGATTTTCAATAATTACCATTCACGATTTTCAACAACTATCAGTCACCATTTTCAACAATCACCAACTATTCTTTTCAACAATTACCAACTATCTTTTCATTGCCAAAACAATAATTACCATTTTTTATTATATTTTATCATTAAAACCTCACTAACAAACAAACAAACAAAAAAAAAATGGTGAAAATCTGAGTTAATAATCTATAAAAATTCAAAATATTTTCAACAATTAACATTTACGATTTTCAACAATTAACATTCAGGATTTTCAACAATTATCATTTAGGATTTTGAACAATTAACATTTAAAATTTCCAATTTAACATTTAGGATTTTCAACAATTAACATTTAGGATTTCCAATAATTAACATTTACGATTTTCAACAATTACTAGTCACCACTTTCAACAATCACCAATTGTTTTTTTTTTTCAACAATTACCAACTATCATTTTTAACAATTTCCAAAATAATAATTACCATTTTCATTACATCTTATCATTAGAACCTCACTAACAAAAAAAAAATTGGTGAAAATCTGAGTTAACAATGTATAAAAATTCAGAAATATTTTCAGCAATTAACATTTACGATTTTCAACAATTAATATTTAGGATTTTCAACAACTACCAGTCGCCATTTTCAACAATTACCAACTATCATTTTCACCAATTACCAAAACAATAATTGCCACTTTAATTATATTTTATGATTAGGACCTTATTAACAAAAAAATAGTGAAAATCTGAGTTAGCAATGTATAAAAATCCATGAATATTTTTAAGTAAACAAAATTTAAACACCGCTATAGCATGAAATCTTAAAATTATAATTTAAACAACAAACAGTTATATACTAAAAGAAAATTTACTTCAAATCTGTCGTCAAATATGTTAAAATAAAAATAAAAAACTCACCTGTGATGACGCTGGATACGTATAACCAAATTGTGAGTACGACATAACAGGTTTTGGACGGATGATTGAACGATTAGATACACAAAAATATATAAAAAATGTACACGCGCGGACCGAAAATTGTCAACTACTCCTCGCCGGCATTTCGTCACCTCTTTCGGTCACCGGATACCTGCCGGACACTTCGGACACTCCCTCCGCAGGTTCGAGGACCGGACAACCAGATGAACCAACTCATAATCCGGAATAAAAAATAAAAAATTGTCAGTGTATATTCAGCGTTAAAAAGCTGTTATCCTTTTACTTGATGATGACGACTTCTGGCTTTGCCGGACCGACTGAATTGGAATTGGAGAATGGTAACTCGGCCTTCCTGCAGGGCTCTCCCTCCCATTGATGATAATCCATCACCCACGTACCTTGACCACGCCTTCGCGGTCATGATTGGCAACTACCGGGACACGCCCACCTCGTCGCCTTGGTTACACGGCGCGTGCAAAAACAACAACAATTCGGACATCGCCGGACATTTGTGGATGCTGCTCGGCTCTAAAGAGGTCCGAAAAGGTGCGGGTTATCGATTACACGGCAGCGCGCGATTTGTTCGAAAAGTGAGGGGGGGGTAGGGGGACCGCGAAGGGGTGTAACAGAAGATTAATAGCTGTGGAGAGTTCGGGAACAGGTTCGGTTACGTGAATTGACAAAATTGACTCGCTAGTGAGACTCGTTTCACGCGATTTTTGCGATGATTCGTCGACATTTGTGGAAAAGTTAACGAAAAACCGGGTAAATTAGACTATTATGTAAAAAGGTTGGATTTTCTTTTTTGTAACGCGAGATATCGATTGCTTTTTGAAAAGCTATCTAGAAGAGATTAAAATTTAGTTCATTAGTGATTTACCAATTAATAATTATCAGTTGCTAGGAAAAGAGGGTAATTAATTGTTATTTCAATTTCTTCTATTAGCTCACACACTCCCTATATGTATCTTGTTCAGATTTTCAATCGTTCATAAAATACTTTTTTATTCATCCACTCAAGTTCATATACATTTTTTTTTAACTGACAGTGGATGACACTTGGTGTTAATACAGTCTTTTACAATATTAATTCATTCATTAAATTTAATTCATTAATTTTAGTTTTTTAGATTTAAGTTGCTTATATCTACCAATAGATGGCGCCAAATAAACTTAAAAAATGAATGAAAATTATTTATAAAGGATTTTTCTGCAATAGAGTGAAAAAAAAAGTAGGAATTGACTTTAATTTTTTTTTTATATGTTACTTGTTTATCTTTGAAAAGCTATCCAGAAGAGATTAAAATTTATTTATTTATTTTAAAAATGTTGATTTTTTTGTGGTCTTTGTATTTTAAATTTACTGACAACACAAACTCCAGGAAATACAACAGAAAAAGAAAAAGAAAAAGTGGAATAGTAACCACTACTCACCTCCTTCAGGTTCGAATCCTGGCAGTGGCATGGAGGTTTATTGGTGGTTCGGAATCCCCGTTAAAGTCCCTTCTAATTAACCTAATGTGGGCACAAAGTGACAGTAGAGCGACAAACCAAATCTCATATGAACATTTTAATTTAAAAATATAATTGATGATTTCGTAGAAAGATTTTCAGATTTTGATGAAAAATTAAAACGGAGAATATGATTCAGATTCAGTTTAATAAAAAAAAAAAGTAAACCTTTAATTAAATGGAAAATATTTAATTCAATTTTAAAAAGCAGAATTGAAGATTAGATCCTTTGTCAATAACGTGCTAGTATGATATAGAATCCCTACATATGTGATCATTTTATTGCGCTAAACAAAATAAATGATGTTAATATAACATATTATGTGTGTTTGACTAATTTTTTACGCAAATCTAAACTCTATTCCGAATGATGAAATTCGTAATCTTCCAAGATACGATTTCACATTACCGGAAAACGCTAAGCGCCCACGGGCGTCTCTGCATAATTGCACCAGACCTAGATCCTTGTCATCATTTCTAACAGCAATTACTCTACTTTGTAGTAGTTTTCATCTGTTCTATTCTTTTTTTGTTTATTTTTGTGTCTTTTTATTTGTATATTATTTGTTGTTTGTATATATTATACTTAGTAGTTTTCGTAGTATTAATTGTTGTTTGTATATATTATACTAAGTAGTTTTCGTAGTATTTTTTCAATCAAGTTTTTTCGTCTTAATTTTTAATTTTTGCATTTCTTATTTTTTCTTTACTTTGCACTTGTAAATTTTTATGTAATCTGGGCAGACCATTATCACTTATTCCTTTTATTCTCTGTTATTAATGTGTTTCTCTCCAATGGACTTTTTTACTGTGTGCCCACTCTGAACTAAAGGTCGAAAAAAATGACCAAGGCACTCCGTGAACTTAAATGATGATGTGATGAATTGATCTAGGCTTTTCTAAGTTTTTGCATCATTTCGTCCAGTTGGTTGCGTTATATTTCTGCTGTGATCTATGAAAACGGTTTAATGAAATCATAATGGATCTCATCTTCCTAGACTACCAAATACTCACCAACAGCTGCTGTTGATGAATATTGCACTTTGGATGATGATGATTCATACTTGACCAACGTTGTGAACGTTTGCGATTGCCATATTGGATCCATTCTCATCACAAGAGACAATTCGATTCAAAAATGGATCAGAAATGTGACGAGACAGCAACATCAAACAAGCTTTTTGTTTCTGTTTGCTTATGTCACAAAGACAACTGTCTTAGTATTTGCCAGCTGCATTAGGGAAAAAAATATATAATATTATACTACAATTTGTCTGGTTATATCAGTACAAATTTGTGAGTGAATGTTGTTAGGTATGAATATAAAATCAATTGAAAATATTTTTTATTATTTAATTTTCCTTCTTTATTCGTTTATTTATTCTTAATATATGTATATCGGGTTGTCAAGGATGACGTTTGTAGAAAAAAAAGCAAAATTGGTTGATAACTTACAGATATAAGGTATTATTTTATTCATTAACGTACGCGCCCATATTGTCAAAAAGTATGCTCCTATATTTATCAAAGTATGCACCCTATACAATTTGCCGTTTAAGCTGAAGTTTGTTCAGACCGGTGGTATAAAACCCTGGCGGATTCAGTCAATGAATTCCTGGAAGGCCAGTTTCGCAGCATTGTCGGAATTAAATTGCTTTCCTATTAAAAAAGTTGCCCAAATTGTGGAAAAAAATGGTATTCAGAGGGGGCTAGATCTGGTGAGTATGGAGGATGATGTAAAGAACTTTCAACTCAATTTCTGTAGTTTTATCAGTGTCATTTGAGCAGTGTGTGGTCTAGCGTTATCCTGCAATAGAAGGAATTAATCCATGCTGGTTTAAGTTTTTGCATCATTTTGTCCAGTTGGTTGCAACATAGTTCGGCTGTGGTCGATGAGCAAGGTTTCATGAAATCATAATGAATCATACCCGCGATGGACCACCAAACACTCACCATCAGCTTCTTTTGTTTGAATATTGCACGTTGGAATGTGTTTTAATGACCCATCTTTGTCCAACCACTGTGCTGTATGGTTTGCGGTTGTCATATTGGTTCCATTTCTCATCACAAGAATAATTGGATTCAAAAATGGATGAGATTTGTAACGACAAAATAACATCAAGCAAGCTTCCAAATTCTTTTGTTTCTCTTTTCCATTCAGTTCATGTGGAACCCACTTATCTAACTTTTCACTTTACTGAATTTGAATAAATGAGTTAATATTTTTGTTTATTAACACCA